>JAKWBO010000410.1:0-48504 GCA_034336685.1 Luscinia luscinia
GCACACCCAGAGGCAACCGCAGGCCCTTCTGCACGCCCACCCACGGGTGGGCCGGCCGTGGCGGCACACCCAGTGGCACCACGCAAACAGTTCTGCACGCCCACCCACGGGTGGGCCGGCCGTGGCGGCACACCCAGTGGCACACGCAAACAGTTCTGCACGCCCACCCACGGGTGGGCCGGCCGTGGCGGCACATCCAGTGGCACACGCAAACAGTTCTGCACGCCCACTCACGGGTGGGCCGGCCGTGGCGGCACACCCAGAGGCAACGCGCAGGCCCTTCTGCACGCCCACCCACGGGTGGGCCGGCCGTGGCGGCACACCCAGAGGCACACCGCAGGCCCTTCTGCACGCCCACCCACGGGTGGGCCGGCCGTGGCGGCACACCCAGTGGCACACGCAAACAGTTCTGCACGCCCACCCACGGGTGGGCCGGCCGTGGCGGCACACCCAGAGGCACACGCAAACAGTTCTGCACGCCCACCCACGGGTGGGCCGGCCGTGGCGGCACATCCAGTGGCACACGCAAACAGTTCTGCACGCCCACCCACGGGTGGGCCGGCCGTGGCGGCACACCCAGAGGCAACCGCAGGCCCTTCTGCACGCCCACCCACGGGTGGGCCGGCCGTGGCGGCACACCCAGAGGCAACCGCAAACCCTTCTGCACGCCCACCCACGGGTGGGCCGGCCGTGGCGGCACACCCAGTGGCACACGCAAACAGTTCTGCACGCCCACCCACGGGTGGGCCGGCCGTGGCGGCACACCCAGAGGCAAACGCAGGCCCTTCTGCACGCCCACCCACGGGTGGGCCGGCCGTGGCGGCACACCCAGAGGCAACCCCAGGCCCTTCTGCACGCCCACCCACGGGTGGGCCGGCCGTGGCGGCACACCCAGTGGCACACGCAAACAGTTCTGCACGCCCACCCACGGGTGGGCCGGCCGTGGCGGCACACCCAGAGGCACACGCAAACCCTTCTGCACGCCCACCCACGGGTGGGCCGGCCGTGGCGGCACACCCAGAGGCAACCGCAAACCCTTCTGCACGCCCACCCACGGGTGGGCCGGCCGTGGCGGCACACCCAGTGGCACACGCAAACAGTTCTGCACGCCCACCCACGGGTGGGCCGGCCGTGGCGGCACACCCAGTGGCACACGCAAGCTCTTCTGCACGCCCACCCACGGGTGGGACGGCCGTGGTGGCACACCTAAGGCACACGCAGGCCCTTCTGCACGCCCACACAGAGTGGGCCGGCCGTGGCGGCACATCCAGTGGCACACGCAAACAGTTCTGCACGCCCACCCACGGCTGGGCCGGCCGAGGCAGAACACCCAGAGGCAAACCCAGGCACTTCTGCACGCCCACCGACGGGTGGGCCGGCCGTGGCGGCACACCCAGAGGCAAACCCAGGCCCTTCTGCACGCCCACCCACGGGTGGGCCGGCAGAGGCGGCACACCCAGAGGCAACCGCAGGCCCTTCTGCACGCCCACCCACTGGTGGGCCGGCCGTGGCGGCACACCCAGAGCCACACGCGAGCCCTTCTGCACGCCCACCCATGGGTGGGCCGGCCGTGGCGGCACACCCAGAGGCAACCGCAAACCCTTCTGCACGCCCACCCACTGGTGGGCCGGCCGTGGCGGCACATCCAGTGGCACACGCAAACAGTTCTGCACGCCCACCCACGGGTGGGCCGGCCGTGGCGGCACACCCAGTGGCACACGCAAGCTCTTCTGCACGCCCACCCACGGGTGGGCCGGCCGTGGTGGCACACCTAAGGGCACACGCAGGCCCTTCTGCACGCCCACACAGAGTGGGCCGGCCGTGGCGGCACACCCAGAGGCAACCGCAAGCCCTTCTGCACGCCCACCCACGGGTGGGCCGGCCGTGGCGGCACACCCAGTGGCACACGCAAACAGTTCTGCACGCCCACCCACGGGTGGGCCGGCCGTGGCGGCACACCCAGAGGCAACCCCAGACACTTCTGCACGCCTTCCTACTGGTGGGCCGGCCATTGCTGCACACCCAGAGGCACCGGCAGACACTTCTGCACGCCCACCCACCGGTGGGCCCGCCATTGCTGAACACCCAGAGGAAACCCCAGACACTTCTGCACGCCCACCCACGGGTGGGCCGGCCGTTGCGGCATACACAGCGACACCCGCAGACACTTCTGCACGCCCACCCACGGGTGGGCCGGCCGTTGCGGCACACCCAGGGGCAAACCCAGACACTTCTGCACGCCCACCCACGGGTGGACCGGCCATTGCTGCACATTCAGAGGCACCCGCAGAAACTTCTGCACGCCCACCCACGGGTGGGCCAGCCGTTGCGGCACACCCAGAGGCAAACGCAGGCCCTTCTGCACGCCCACCCACGGGTGGGCCGGCCGTGGCGGCACACCCAGAGGCAAACCCAGGCCCTTCTGCACGCCCACCCACGGGTGGGCCGGCCGTGGCGGCACACCCAGAGGCACACGCAAACAGTTCTGCACGCCCACCCACGGGTGGGCCGGCCGTGGCGGCACACCCAGAGGCACACGCAAACTGTTCTGCACGCCCACCCACGGGTGGGCCGGCCGTGGCGGCACACCCAGTGGCACACGCAAACAGTTCTGCACGCCCACCCACGGGTGGGCCGGCCGTGGCGGCACACCCAGAGGCAACACGCAGGCCCTTCTGCACGCCCACCCACGGGTGGGCCGGCCGTGGCGGCACACCCAGAGGCAACACGCAAACCCTTCTGCACGCCCACCCACGGGTGGGCCGGCCGTGGCGGCACACCCAGTGGCACACGCAAACAGTTCTGCACGCCCACCCACGGGTGGGCCGGCCGTGGCGGCACACCCAGTGGCACACGCAAACAGTTCTGCACGCCCACCCACGGGTGGGCCGGCCGTGGCGGCACACCCAGAGGCAACCGCAGGCCCTTCTGCACGCCCACCCACGGGTGGGCCGGCCGTGGCGGCACACCCAGAGGCAACCGCAAACCCTTCTGCACGCCCACCCACGGGAGGGCCGGCCGTGGCGGCACACCCAGTGGCACACGCAAACAGTTCTGCACGCCCACCCACGGGTGGGCCGGCCGTGCGGCACACCCAGTGGCACACGCAAACAGTTCTGCACGCCCACCCACGGGTGGGCCGGCCGTGGCGGCACACCCAGAGGCAAACGCAGGCCCTTCTGCACGCCCACCCACGGGTGGGCCGGCCGTGGCGGCACACCCAGAGGCAAACCCAGGCCCTTCTGCACGCCCACCCACGGGTGGGCCGGCCGTGGCGGCACACCCAGAGGCACACGCAAACAGTTCTGCACGCCCACCCACGGGTGGGCCGGCCGTGGCGGCACACCCAGTGGCACACGCAAACCGTTCTGCACGCCCACCCACGGGTGGGCCGGCCGTGGCGGCACACCCAGAGGCAACACGCAGACCGTTCTGCACGCCCACCCACGGGTGGGCCGGCCGTGGCGGCACACCCAGAGGCACACGCAAACAGTTCTGCACGCCCACCCACGGGTGGGCCGGCCGTGGCGGCACACCCAGAGGCAACACGCAGGCCCTTCTGCACGCCCACCCACGGGTGGGCCGGCCGTGGCGGCACACCCAGAGGCAACACGCAGGCCCTTCTGCACGCCCACCCACGGGTGGGCCGGCCGTGGCGGCACACCCAGAGGCACACGCAAACAGTTCTGCACGCCCACCCACGGGTGGGCCGGCCGTGGCGGCACACCCAGTGGCACACGCAAACCGTTCTGCACGCCCACCCACGGGTGGGCCGGCCGTGGCGGCACACCCAGAGGCAACCGCAAGCCCTTCTGCACGCCCACCCACGGGTGGGCCGGCCGTGGCGGCACACCCAGTGGCACACGCAAACAGTTCTGCACGCCCACCCACGGGTGGGCCGGCCGTGGCGGCACACCCAGTGGCACACGCAGGCCCTTCTGCACGCCCACCCACGGGTGGGCCGGCCGTGGCGGCACACCCAGAGGCACACGCAAACCGTTCTGCACGCCCACCCACGGGTGGGCCGGCCGTGGCGGCACATCCAGTGGCACACGCAAACAGTTCTGCACGCCCACCCACGGGTGGGCCGGCCGTAGCAGCACACCCAGAGGCAAACCGCAGGCACTTCTGCACGCCCACCGACGGGTGGGCCGGCCGTGCGGCACACCCAGAGGCAACCGCAGGCCCTTCTGCACGCCCACCCACGGGTGGGCCGGCCGTAGTCGGCACACCCAGAGGCAACCGCAGGCCCTTCTGCACGCCCACCCACGGGTGGGCCGGCCGTGCGGCACACCCAGAGCCACACGCAGAGCCCTTCTGCACGCCCACCCATGGGTGGGCCGGCCGTGGCGGCACACCCAGAGGCAACACGCAAACCCTTCTGCACGCCCACCCACGGGTGGGCCGGCCGTGGCGGCACATCCAGTGGCACACGCAAACAGTTCTGCACGCCCACCCACGGGTGGGCCGGCCGTGCGGCACACCCAGTGGCACACGCAAGCTCTTCTGCACGCCCACCCACGGGTGGGCCGGCCGTGGTGGCACACCTAGAGGCACACGCAGGCCCTTCTGCACGCCCACACACGAGTGGGCCGGCCGTGGCGGCACACCCAGAGGCAACCGCAAGCCCTTCTGCACGCCCACCCACGGGTGGGCCGGCCGTGGCGGCACACCCAGTGGCACACGCAAACAGTTCTGCACGCCCACCCACGGGTGGGCCGGCCGTGGCGGCACACCCAGAGGCAACCCCAGACACTTCTGCACGCCTTCCTACTGGTGGGCCGGCCATTGCTGCACACCCAGAGGCACCGGCAAACACTTCTGCACGCCCACCCACGGGTGGGCCGGCCGTGGCGGCACACCCAGAGGCAACCGCAAACCCTTCTGCACGCCCACCCACGGGTGGGCCGGCCGTTGCGGCATACACAGCGACACCCGCAGACACTTCTGCACGCCCACCCACGGGTGGGCCGGCCGTTGCGGCACACCCAGGGGCAAACCCAGACACTTCTGCACGCCCACCCACGGGTGGACCGGCCATTGCTGCACATTCAGAGGCACCCGCAGAAACTTCTGCACGCCCACCCACGGGTGGGCCAGCCGTTGCGGCACACCCAGAGGCAACCGCAGGCCCTTCTGCACGCCCACCCACGGGTGGGCCGGCCGTGGCGGCACACCCAGAGGCAAACCCAGGCCCTTCTGCACGCCCACCCACGGGTGGGCCGGCCGTGCGGCACACCCAGAGGCACACGCAAACAGTTCTGCACGCCCACCCACGGGTGGGCCGGCCGTGGCGGCACACCCAGTGGCACACGCAAACAGTTCTGCACGCCCACCCACGGGTGGGCCGGCCGTGGCGGCACACCCAGTGGCACACGCAAACAGTTCTGCACGCCCACCCACGGGTGGGCCGGCCGTGGCGGCACACCCAGAGGCAACCGCAAGCCCTTCTGCACGCCCACCCACGGGTGGGCCGGCCGTGGCGGCACACCCAGAGGCAACCGCAAACCCTTCTGCACGCCCACCCACGGGTGGGCCGGCCGTGGCGGCACACCCAGTGGCACACGCAAACAGTTCTGCACGCCCACCCACGGGTGGGCCGGCCGTGGCGGCACACCCAGTGGCACACGCAAACAGTTCTGCACGCCCACCCACGGGTGGGCCGGCCGTGGCGGCACACCCAGAGGCAAACGCAGGCCCTTCTGCACGCCCACCCACGGGTGGGCCGGCCGTGGCGGCACACCCAGAGGCAAACCCAGGCCCTTCTGCACGCCCACCCACGGGTGGGCCGGCCGTGGCGGCACACCCAGAGGCACACGCAAACAGTTCTGCACGCCCACCCACGGGTGGGCCGGCCGTGCCGGCACATCCAGTGGCACACGCAAACTGTTCTGCACGCCCACCCACGGGTGGGCCGGCCGTGGCGGCACACCCAGAGGCAACCGCAGGCCCTTCTGCACGCCCACCCACGGGTGGGCCGGCCGTGGCGGCACACCCAGAGGCAACCGCAGGCCCTTCTGCACGCCCACCCACGGGTGGGCCGGCCGTGGCGGCACACCCAGTGGCACACGCAAACAGTTCTGCACGCCCACCCACGGGTGGGCCGGCCGTGGCGGCACACCCAGAGGCACACGCAGGCCCTTCTGCACGCCCACCCACGGGTGGGCCGGCCGTGGCGGCACACCCAGAGGCAACCCCAGGCCGTTCTGCACGCCCACCCACGGGTGGGCCGGCCGAAGCGGCACAACCAGAGGCACACGCAAACAGTTCTGCACGCCCACCCACGGGTGGGCAGGCCGTGGCGGCACACCCAGAGGCAACCGCAGGCCCTTCTGCACGCCCACCCCGGGTGGGCCGGCCGTGGCGGCACACCCAGTGGCACACGCAAGCTCTTCTGCACGCCCACCCACGGGTGGGCCGGCCGTGGTGGCACACCTAAGGGCACACGCAGGCCCTTCTGCACGCCCACACAGAGTGGGCCGGCCGTGGCGGCACACCCAGAGGCAACCGCAAGCCCTTCTGCACGCCCACCCACGGGTGGGCCGGCCGTGGCGGCACACCCAGTGGCACACGCAAACAGTTCTGCACGCCCACCCACGGGTGGGCCGGCCGTGGCGGCACACCCAGAGGCAACCCCAGACACTTCTGCACGCCTTCCTACTGGTGGGCCGGCCATTGCTGCACACCCAGAGGCACCGGCAGACACTTCTGCACGCCCACCCACCGGTGGGCCCTCCATTGCTGAACACCCAGAGGAAACCCCAGACACTTCTGCACGCCCACCCACGGGTGGGCCGGCCGTTGCGGCATACACAGCGACACCCGCAGACACTTCTGCACGCCCACCCACGGGTGGGCCGGCCGTTGCGGCACACCCAGGGGCAAACCCAGACACTTCTGCACGCCCACCCACGGGTGGACCGGCCATTGCTGCACATTCAGAGGCACCCGCAGAAACTTCTGCACGCCCACCCACGGGTGGGCCAGCCGTTGCGGCACACCCAGAGGCAACCGCAGGCCCTTCTGCACGCCCACCCACGGGTGGGCCGGCCGTCGCGGCACACCCAGAGGCAAACGCAGGCCCTTCTGCACGCCCACCCACGGGTGGGCCGGCCGTGCGGCACACCCAGAGGCAACCGCAGGCCGTTCTGCACGCCCACCCACGGGTGGGCCGGCCGAAGCGGCACAACCAGAGGCACACGCAAACAGTTCTGCACGCCCACCCACGGGTGGGCCGGCCGTGGCGGCACACCCAGAGGCAACCGCAGGCCCTTCTGCACGCCCACCCCGGGTGGGCCGGCCGTGGCGGCACACCCAGTGGCACACGCAAGCTCTTCTGCACGCCCACCCACGGGTGGGCCGGCCGTGGTGGCACATCCAGTGGCACACGCAAACAGTTCTGCACGCCCACCCACGGGTGGGCCGGCCGTGGCGGCACATCCAGTGGCACACGCAAACAGTTCTGCACGCCCACCCACGGGTGGGCCGGCCGTCGCGGCACACCCAGTGGCACACGCAAACAGTTCTGCACGCCCACCCACGGGTGGGCCGGCCGTGCGGCACACCCAGTGGCACACGCAAACAGTTCTGCACGCCCACCCACGGGTGGGCCGGCCGTGGCGGCACACCCAGAGGCACACGCAGACACTTCTGCACGCCCACCCACGGGTGGGCCGGCCGTGGCGGCACACCCAGAGGCACACGCAAACAGTTCTGCACGCCCACCCACGGGTGGGCCGGCCGTGGCGGCACACCCAGAGGCACACGCAAACACTTCTGCACGCCCACCCACGGGTGGGCCGGCCGTGGCGGCACACCCAGAGGCAACCGCAAACCCTTCTGCACGCCCACCCACGGGTGGAGCCGGCCGTAGCGGCACACCCAGTGGCACACGCAAACAGTTCTGCACGCCCACCCACGGGTGGGCCGGCCGTGGCGGCACACCCAGTGGCACACGCAAACAGTTCTGCACGCCCACCCACGGGTGGGCCGGCCGTGGCGGCACACCCAGTGGCACACGCAAACAGTTCTGCACGCCCACCCACGGGTGGGCCGGCCGTGGCGGCACACCCAGAGGCACACGCAAACACTTCTGCACGCCCACCCACGGGTGGGCCGGCCGTGGCGGCACACCCAGAGGCACACGCAGGCCGTTCTGCACGCCCACCCACGGGTGGGCCGGCCGTGGCGGCACACCCAGTGGCACACGCCAAACAGTTCTGCACGCCCACCCACGGGTGGGCCGGCCGTGGCGGCACACCCAGTGGCACACGCAAACAGTTCTGCACGCCCACCCACGGGTGGGCCGGCCGTGGCGGCACACCCAGTGGCACACGCAAACAGTTCTGCACGCCCACCCACGGGTGGGCCGGCCGTGGCGGCACACCCAGAGGCAACCGCAGGCACTTCTGCACGCCCACCCACGGGTGGGCCGGCCGTGCGGCACACCCAGAGGCAACCGCAAACACTTCTGCACGCCCACCCACGGGTGGGCCGGCCGTGGCGGCACACCCAGTGGCACACGCAAACAGTTCTGCACGCCCACCCACGGGTGGGCCGGCCGTGGCGGCACACCCAGAGGCAACCGCAGAGCCCTTCTGCACGCCCACCCACGGGTGGGCCGGCCGTGGCGGCACACCCAGAGGCAACCGCAGACCCTTCTGCACGCCCACCCACGGGTGGGCCGGCCGTGGCGGCACACCCAGTGGCACACGCAAACAGTTCTGCACGCCCACCCACGGGTGGGCCGGCCGTGCGGCACACCCAGAGGCACCGCAAAGCCGTTCTGCACGCCCACCCACGGGTGGGCCGGCCGTGCGGCACACCCAGAGGCACACGCAAACACTTCTGCACGCCCACCCACGGGTGGGCCGGCCGTGGCGGCACACCCAGTGGCACACGCAAACAGTTCTGCACGCCCACCCACGGGTGGGCCGGCCGTGGCGGCACACCCAGAGGCACACGCAAACACTTCTGCACGCCCACCCACGGGTGGGCCGGCCGTGGCGGCACACCCAGAGGCACACGCAAACACTTCTGCACGCCCACCCACGGGTGGGCCGGCCGTGGCGGCACACCCAGTGGCACACGCAAACAGTTCTGCACGCCCACCCACGGGTGGGCCGGCCGTGCGGCACACCCAGAGGCACACGCAAACACTTCTGCACGCCCACCCACGGGTGGGCCGGCCGTGCGGCACACCCAGAGGCAACCCAGGCCCTTCTGCACGCCCACCCACGGGTGGGCCGGCCGTGGCGGCACACCAGAGGCAACCGCAGGCCCTTCTGCACGCCCACCCACGGGTGGGCCGGCCGTGGCGGCACACCCAGAGGCACACGCAAGCCCTTCTGCACGCCCACCCACGGGTGGGCCGGCCGTGGCGGCACACCCAGAGGCAACACGCAAACCCTTCTGCACGCCCACCCACGGGTGGGCCGGCCGTGGCGGCACACCCAGTGGCACACGCAAACAGTTCTGCACGCCCACCCACGGGTGGGCCGGCCGTGGCGGCACACCCAGTGGCACACGCAAGCTCTTCTGCACGCCCACCCACGGGTGGGCCGGCCGTGGCGGCACACCCAGAGGCACACGCAGGCCCTTCTGCACGCCCACCCACGGGTGGGCCGGCCGTGGCGGCACACCCAGAGGCAACCCCAGGCCCTTCTGCACGCCCACCCACGGGTGGGCCGGCCGTGGCGGCACACCCAGTGGCACACGCAAACAGTTCTGCACGCCCACCCACGGGTGGGCCGGCCGTGGCGGCACACCCAGAGGCAACCGCAGACACTTCTGCACGCCCACCTACTGGTGGGCCGGCCGTTGCTGCACACCCAGAGGCACCGGCAAACACTTCTGCACGCCCACCCACGGGTGGGCCGGCCGTTGCTGAACACCCAGAGGCAACCCCAGACACTTCTGCACGCCCACCCACGGGTGGGCCGGCCGTGGCGGCATACACAGCGACACCGCAAACACTTCTGCACGCCCACCCACGGGTGGGCCGGCCGTTGCGGCACACCCAGAGGCAAACGCAGACACTTCTGCACGCCCACCCACGGGTGGGCCGGCCGTTGCTGCACACTCAGAGGCACCCGCAGAACACTTCTGCACGCCCACCCACGGGTGGGCCGGCCGTGGCGGCACACCCAGAGGCAACCGCAGGCCCTTCTGCACGCCCACCCACGGGTGGGCCGGCCGTGGCGGCACACCCAGAGGCAACACGCAGGCCCTTCTGCACGCCCACCCACGGGTGGGCCGGCCGTGGCGGCACACCCAGAGGCACACGCAAACAGTTCTGCACGCCCACCCACGGGTGGGCCGGCCGTGCGGCACATCCAGTGGCACACGCCAAACAGTTCTGCACGCCCACCCACGGGTGGGCCGGCCGTGGCGGCACACCCAGTGGCACACGCAAACAGTTCTGCACGCCCACCCACGGGTGGGCCGGCCGTGGCGGCACACCCAGAGGCAACCGCAAGCCCTTCTGCACGCCCACCCACGGGTGGGCCGGCCGTGCGGCACACCCAGAGGCAACCGCAAACCCTTCTGCACGCCCACCCACGGGTGGGCCGGCCGTGGCGGCACACCCAGTGGCACACGCAAACAGTTCTGCACGCCCACCCACGGGTGGGCCGGCCGTAGCGGCACACCCAGTGGCACACGCAAACAGTTCTGCACGCCCACCCACGGGTGGGCCGGCCGTGGCGGCACACCCAGAGGCAACCGCAGGCCCTTCTGCACGCCCACCCACGGGTGGGCCGGCCCGTGCGGCACACCCAGAGGCAACCGCAAACCCTTCTGCACGCCCACCCACGGGTGGGCCGGCCGTGGCGGCACACCCAGTGGCACACGCAAACAGTTCTGCACGCCCACCCACGGGTGGGCCGGCCGTGGCGGCACACCCAGTGGCACACGCAAACAGTTCTGCACGCCCACCCACGGGTGGGCCGGCCGTGGCGGCACACCCAGAGGCAACCGCAGGCACTTCTGCACGCCCACCCACGGGTGGGCCGGCCGTGGCGGCACACCCAGAGGCAACACGCAAGCCGTTCTGCACGCCCACCCACGGGTGGGCCGGCCGTGGCGGCACACCCAGAGGCACACGCAAACAGTTCTGCACGCCCACCCACGGGTGGGCCGGCCGTGGCGGCACACCCAGTGGCACACGCAAACAGTTCTGCACGCCCACCCACGGGTGGGCCGGCCGTCGCGGCACACCCAGAGGCAACACGCAGACACTTCTGCACGCCCACCCACGGGTGGGCGGCGTGCGGCACACCAGAGCACTGCAGACGTTCTGCAGCCCACCCACGGGTGGGCGGCGTGCGGCACACCCAGGCACGCAAACAGTTCTGCACGCCCACCCACGGGTGGGCCGGCCGTGGCGGCACACCCAGAGGCACACGCAAACCGTTCTGCACGCCCACCCACGGGTGGGCCGGCCGTGGCGGCACACCCAGAGGCAACCGCAAGCCCTTCTGCACGCCCACCCACGGGTGGGCCGGCCGTGGCGGCACACCCAGTGGCACACGCAAACA
Organism: Luscinia luscinia; assembly: GCA_034336685.1. Taxonomy (NCBI): domain Eukaryota; kingdom Metazoa; phylum Chordata; class Aves; order Passeriformes; family Muscicapidae; genus Luscinia; species Luscinia luscinia. The sequence continues at coordinate 11,538 of JAKWBO010000410.1, forward strand.
GTTCTGCACGCCCACCCACGGGTGGGCCGGCCGTCGCGGCACACCCAGTGGCACACGCAAACAGTTCTGCACGCCCACCCACGGGTGGGCCGGCCGTGCGGCACACCCAGAGGCAACCGCAAACCCTTCTGCACGCCCACCCACGGGTGGGCCGGCCGTGGCGGCACACCCAGAGGCACACGCAAACAGTTCTGCACGCCCACCCACGGGTGGGCCGGCCGTGGCGGCACACCCAGTGGCACACGCAAACACTTCTGCACGCCCACCCACGGGTGGGCCGGCCGTGGCGGCACACCCAGAGGCAACGCGCAGACCCTTCTGCACGCCCACCCACGGGTGGGCCGGCCGTGGCGGCACACCCAGTGGCACACGCAAACAGTTCTGCACGCCCACCCACGGGTGGGCCGGCCGTGGCAGCACACCCAGAGGCAACCGCAGGCACTTCTGCACGCCCACCCACGGGTGGGCCGGCCGTGCGGCACACCCAGAGGCAACCGCAGGCCCTTCTGCACGCCCACCCACGGGTGGGCCGGCCGTAGCGGCACACCCAGAGGCAACCGCAGGCCCTTCTGCACGCCCACCCACGGGTGGGCCGGCCGTGCGGCACACCCAGAGGCACACGCAGAGCCCTTCTGCACGCCCACCCACGGGTGGGCCGGCCGTGCGGCACACCCAGAGGCAACCGCAAACCCTTCTGCACGCCCACCCACGGGTGGGCCGGCCGTGCGGCACACCCAGTGGCACACGCAAACAGTTCTGCACGCCCACCCACGGGTGGGCCGGCCGTGGCGGCACACCCAGTGGCACACGCAAGCTCTTCTGCACGCCCACCCACGGGTGGGCCGGCCGTGGTGGCACACCCAGAGGCACACGCAGACCCTTCTGCACGCCCACCCACGGGTGGGCCGGCCGTGGCGGCACACCCAGAGGCAACGCATAAGCCCTTCTGCACGCCCACCCACGGGTGGGCCGGCCGTGCGGCACACCCAGTGGCACACGCAAACAGTTCTGCACGCCCACCCACGGGTGGAGCCGGCCGTGGCGGCACACCCAGAGGCAACCGCAGACACTTCTGCACGCCCTCCTACTGGTGGGCCGGCCGTTGCTGCACACCCAGAGGCACCGGCAGACACTTCTGCACGCCCACCCACCGGTGGGCCCGCCGTTGCTGAACACCCAGAGGCAACCCCAGACACTTCTGCACGCCCACCCACGGGTGGGCCGGCCGTGCGGCACACCCAGCGGCACCCGCAGACACTTCTGCACGCCCACCCACGGGTGGGCCGGCCGTTGCGGCACACCCAGAGGCAAACCCAGACACTTCTGCACGCCCACCCACGGGTGGACCGGCCATTGCTGCACATTCAGAGGCACCCGCAGAAACTTCTGCACGCCCACCCACGGGTGGGCCAGCCGTTGGGGCACACCCAGAGGCAATCGCAGGCCCTTCTGCACGCCCACCCACGGGTGGGCCGGCCGTGGCGGCACACCCAGAGGCAAACCCAGGCCCTTCTGCACGCCCACCCACGGGTGGGCCGGCCGTGGCGGCACACCCAGAGGCACACGCAAACAGTTCTGCACGCCCACCCACGGGTGGGCCGGCCGTGGCGGCACACCCAGTGGCACACGCAAACAGTTCTGCACGCCCACCCACGGGTGGGCCGGCCGTGGCGGCACACCCAGTGGCACACGCAAACAGTTCTGCACGCCCACCCACGGGTGGGCCGGCCGTGGCGGCACACCCAGAGGCACACGCAAGCACTTCTGCACGCCCACCCACGGGTGGGCCGGCCGTGGCGGCACACCCAGAGGCAACCGCAAACCCTTCTGCACGCCCACCCACGGGTGGGCCGGCCGTGGCGGCACACCCAGTGGCACACGCAAACAGTTCTGCACGCCCACCCACGGGTGGGCCGGCCGTGGCGGCACATCCAGTGGCACACGCAAACAGTTCTGCACGCCCACCCACGGGTGGGCCGGCCGTGGCGGCACACCCAGAGGCAACCGCAGGCCCTTCTGCACGCCCACCCATGGGTGGGCCGGCCGTAGCGGCACACCCAGAGGCAACCGCAAACCCTTCTGCACGCCCACCCACGGGTGGGCCGGCCGTGGCGGCACACCCAGTGGCACACGCAAACAGTTCTGCACGCCCACCCACGGGTGGGCCGGCCGTGGCGGCACACCCAGTGCCACACGCAAACAGTTCTGCACGCCCACCCACGGGTGGGCCAGCCGTGGCGGCACACCCAGAGGCAAACGCAGGCCCTTCTGCACGCCCACCCACGGGTGGGCCGGCCGTGGCGGCACACCCAGAGGCAAACCCAGGCCCTTCTGCACGCCCACCCACGGGTGGGCCGGCCGTGGCGGCACACCCAGAGGCACACGCAAACAGTTCTGCACGCCCACCCACGGGTGGGCCGGCCGTGCCGGCACATCCAGTGGCACACGCAAACTGTTCTGCACGCCCACCCACGGGTGGGCCGGCCGTGGCGGCACACCCAGAGGCAACCGCAGGCCCTTCTGCACGCCCACCCACGGGTGGGCCGGCCGTGGCGGCACACCCAGAGGCAACCCCAGGCCCTTCTGCACGCCCACCCACGGGTGGGCCGGCCGTGGCGGCACACCCAGTGGCACACGCAAACAGTTCTGCACGCCCACCCACGGGTGGGCCGGCCGTGGCGGCACACCCAGGGGCACACGCAGGCCCTTCTGCACGCCCACCCACGGGTGGGCCGGCCGTGGCGGCACACCCAGAGGCAACCCCAGGCCGTTCTGCACGCCCACCCACGGGTGGGCCGGCCGTAGCGGCACAACCAGAGGCACACGCAATCAGTTCTGCACGCCCACCCACGGGTGGGCCGGCCGTGGCGGCACACCCAGAGGCAACCGCAGGCCCTTCTGCACGCCCACCCACGGGTGGGCCGGCCGTGGCGGCACACCCAGTGGCACACGCAAGCTCTTCTGCACGCCCACCCACGGGTGGGCCGGCCGTGGTGGCACACCTAAGGGCACACGCAGGCCCTTCTGCACGCCCACACAGAGTGGGCCGGCCGTGGCGGCACACCCAGAGGCAACCGCAAGCCCTTCTGCACGCCCACCCACGGGTGGGCCGGCCGTGGCGGCACACCCAGTGGCACACGCAAACAGTTCTGCACGCCCACCCACGGGTGGGCCGGCCGTGGCGGCACACCCAGAGGCAACCCCAGACACTTCTGCACGCCTTCCTACTGGTGGGCCGGCCATTGCTGCACACCCAGAGGCACCGGCAGACACTTCTGCACGCCCACCCACCGGTGGGCCCTCCATTGCTGAACACCCAGAGGAAACCCCAGACACTTCTGCACGCCCACCCACGGGTGGGCCGGCCGTTGCGGCATACACAGCGACACCCGCAGACACTTCTGCACGCCCACCCACGGGTGGGCCGGCCGTTGCGGCACACCCAGGGGCAAACCCAGACACTTCTGCACGCCCACCCACGGGTGGACCGGCCATTGCTGCACATTCAGAGGCACCCGCAGAAACTTCTGCACGCCCACCCACGGGTGGGCCAGCCGTTGCGGCACACCCAGAGGCAACCGCAGGCACTTCTGCACGCCCACCCACGGGTGGGCCGGCCGTGGCGGCACACCCAGAGGCAAACCCAGGCCCTTCTGCACGCCCACCCACGGGTGGGCCGGCCGTGGCGGCACACCCAGAGGCAACCCCAGGCCGTTCTGCACGCCCACCCACGGGTGGGCCGGCCGAAGCGGCACAACCAGAGGCACACGCAAACAGTTCTGCACGCCCACCCACGGGTGGGCAGGCCGTGGCGGCACACCCAGAGGCAACCGCAGGCCCTTCTGCACGCCCACCCACGGGTGGGCCGGCCGTGGCGGCACACCCAGTGGCACACGCAAGCTCTTCTGCACGCCCACCCACGGGTGGGCCGGCCGTGGCGGCACATCCAGTGGCACACGCAAACAGTTCTGCACGCCCACCCACGGGTGGGCCGGCCGTGGCGGCACACCCAGAGGCACACGCAAACAGTTCTGCACGCCCACCCACGGGTGGGCCGGCCGTGGCGGCACATCCAGTGGCACACGCAAACAGTTCTGCACGCCCACCCACGGGTGGGCCGGCCGTGGCGGCACACCCAGTGGCACACGCAAACAGTTCTGCACGCCCACCCACGGGTGGGCCGGCCGTGGCGGCACACCCAGTGGCACACGCAAACAGTTCTGCACGCCCACCCACGGGTGGGCCGGCCGTGCGGCACACCCAGAGGCAACCGCAAGCACTTCTGCACGCCCACCCACGGGTGGGCCGGCCGTGCGGCACACCCAGAGGCAACCGCAAACACTTCTGCACGCCCACCCACGGGTGGGCCGGCCGTGGCGGCACACCCAGTGGCACACGCAAACACTTCTGCACGCCCACCCACGGGTGGGCCGGCCGTGGCGGCACACCCAGTGGCACACGCAAACAGTTCTGCACGCCCACCCACGGGTGGGCCGGCCGTGGCGGCACACCCAGTGGCACACGCAAACCGTTCTGCACGCCCACCCACGGGTGGGCCGGCCGTGGCGGCACACCCAGAGGCACACGCAAACACTTCTGCACGCCCACCCACGGGTGGGCCGGCCGTGGCGGCACATCCAGAGGCACACGCAAACAGTTCTGCACGCCCACCCACGGGTGGGCCGGCCGTGGCGGCACACCCAGAGGCAACCGCAGGCCCTTCTGCACGCCCACCCACGGGTGGGCCGGCCGTGGCGGCACACCCAGTGGCACACGCAAACAGTTCTGCACGCCCACCCACGGGTGGGCCGGCCGTGGCGGCACACCCAGAGGCACACGCAAGCACTTCTGCACGCCCACCCACGGGTGGGCCGGCCGTGCGGCACACCCAGAGGCAACACGCAAACCGTTCTGCACGCCCACCCACGGGTGGGCCGGCCGTGGCGGCACACCCAGAGGCAACCGCAAACCCTTCTGCACGCCCACCCACGGGTGGGCCGGCCGTGGCGGCACACCCAGTGGCACACGCAAACAGTTCTGCACGCCCACCCACGGGTGGGCCGGCCGTCGCGGCACACCCAGTGGCACACGCAAACAGTTCTGCACGCCCACCCACGGGTGGGCCGGCCGTGGCGGCACACCCAGAGGCAACCGCAGGCCCTTCTGCACGCCCACCCACGGGTGGGCCGGCCGTGCGGCACACCCAGAGGCAACGCGCAAACCGTTCTGCACGCCCACCCACGGGTGGGCCGGCCGTGGCGGCACACCCAGTGGCACCGCATAAACAGTTCTGCACGCCCACCCACGGGTGGGCCGGCCGTGCGGCACACCCAGAGGCACACGCAGACAGTTCTGCACGCCCACCCACGGGTGGGCCGGCCGTGCGGCACACCCAGAGGCACACGCCAGACACTTCTGCACGCCCACCCACGGGTGGGCCGGCCGTCGCGGCACACCCAGAGGCACCACGCAAACACTTCTGCACGCCCACCCACGGGTGGGCCGGCCGTGGCGGCACACCCAGAGGCACACGCAAACAGTTCTGCACGCCCACCCACGGGTGGGCCGGCCGTGCGGCACACCCAGTGGCACACGCAAACAGTTCTGCACGCCCACCCACGGGTGGGCCGGCCGTGGCGGCACACCCAGTGGCACACGCAAACAGTTCTGCACGCCCACCCACGGGTGGGCCGGCCGTGGCGGCACACCCAGAGGCACACGCAAACAGTTCTGCACGCCCACCCACGGGTGGGCCGGCCGTCGCGGCACACCCAGTGGCACACGCAAACAGTTCTGCACGCCCACCCACGGGTGGGCCGGCCGTGGCGGCACACCCAGTGGCACACGCAAACAGTTCTGCACGCCCACCCACGGGTGGGCCGGCCGTGGCGGCACACCCAGAGGCAACACGCAGGCCCTTCTGCACGCCCACCCACGGGTGGGCCGGCCGTGGCGGCACACCCAGAGGCACACGCAAACACTTCTGCACGCCCACCCACGGGTGGGCCGGCCGTGGCGGCACACCCAGTGGCACACGCAAACAGTTCTGCACGCCCACCCACGGGTGGGCCGGCCGTGGCGGCACACCCAGTGGCACACGCAAACAGTTCTGCACGCCCACCCACGGGTGGGCCGGCCGTGGCGGCACACCCAGAGGCAACCGCAAGCACTTCTGCACGCCCACCCACGGGTGGGCCGGCCGTGCGGCACACCCAGTGGCACACGCAAACAGTTCTGCACGCCCACCCACGGGTGGGCCGGCCGTGGCGGCACACCCAGAGGCACACGCAGAGCCCTTCTGCACGCCCACCCACGGGTGGGCCGGCCGTGGCGGCACACCCAGTGGCACACGCAAACAGTTCTGCACGCCCACCCACGGGTGGGCCGGCCGTGGCGGCACACCCAGAGGCAACCGCAAGCCCTTCTGCACGCCCACCCACGGGTGGGCCGGCCGTGGCGGCACACCCAGAGGCAACACGCAAACCCTTCTGCACGCCCACCCACGGGTGGGCCGGCCGTCGCGGCACACCCAGAGGCAACGCGCAAGCACTTCTGCACGCCCACCCACGGGTGGGCCGGCCGTCGTGACACACCCAGAGGCACACGCAAGCCGTTCTGCACGCCCACCCACGGGTGGGCCGGCCGTGCGGCACACCCAGTGGCACACGCAAACCGTTCTGCACGCCCACCCACGGGTGGGCCGGCCGTGGCGGCACACCCAGTGGCACACGCAAACCGTTCTGCACGCCCACCCACGGGTGGGCCGGCCGTGGCGGCACACCCAGAGGCAACCGCAAACCCTTCTGCACGCCCACCCACGGGTGGGCCGGCCGTGGCGGCACACCCAGTGGCACACGCAAACAGTTCTGCACGCCCACCCACGGGTGGGCCGGCCGTGCGGCACACCCAGAGGCAACCGCAAACCGTTCTGCACGCCCACCCACGGGTGGGCCGGCCGTGGCGGCACACCCAGTGGCACACGCAAACAGTTCTGCACGCCCACCCACGGGTGGGCCGGCCGTGGCGGCACACCCAGAGGCAACCGCAGACCCTTCTGCACGCCCACCCACGGGTGGGCCGGCCGTGGCGGCACACCCAGAGGCAACCGCAAACCCTTCTGCACGCCCACCCACGGGTGGGCCGGCCGTGGCGGCACACCCAGTGGCACACGCAAACAGTTCTGCACGCCCACCCACGGGTGGGCCGGCCGTGGCGGCACACCCAGTGGCACACGCAAACAGTTCTGCACGCCCACCCACGGGTGGGCCGGCCGTGGCGGCACATCCAGTGGCACACGCAAACAGTTCTGCACGCCCACCCACGGGTGGGCCGGCCGTGGCGGCACACCCAGTGGCACACGCAAACAGTTCTGCACGCCCACCCACGGGTGGGCCGGCCGTGGCGGCACACCCAGAGGCAACGCAGGCCCTTCTGCACGCCCACCCACGGGTGGGCCGGCCGTCGCGGCACACCCAGTGGCACACGCAAACAGTTCTGCACGCCCACCCACGGGTGGGCCGGCCGTGGCGGCACACCCAGTGGCACACGCAAACAGTTCTGCACGCCCACCCACGGGTGGGCCGGCCGTGGCGGCACACCCAGAGGCACACGCAAACCCTTCTGCACGCCCACCCACGGGTGGGCCGGCCGTAGCGGCACACCCAGAGGCACACGCAAACAGTTCTGCACGCCCACCCACGGGTGGGCCGGCCGTGGCGGCACACCCAGTGGCACACGCAAACAGTTCTGCACGCCCACCCACGGGTGGGCCGGCCGTGGCGGCACACCCAGAGGCACACGCAAACCGTTCTGCACGCCCACCCACGGGTGGAGCCGGCCGTGCGGCACACCCAGAGGCAACCGCAAACAGTTCTGCACGCCCACCCACGGGTGGGCCGGCCGTCGCGGCACACCCAGTGGCACACGCAAACAGTTCTGCACGCCCACCCACGGGTGGGCCGGCCGTCGCGGCACACCCAGAGGCAACGCGCAAACACTTCTGCACGCCCACCCACGGGTGGGCCGGCCGTGCGGCACACCCAGAGGCAACCGCAGGCACTTCTGCACGCCCACCCACGGGTGGGCCGGCCGTGCGGCACACCCAGAGGCACACGCAAGCCCTTCTGCACGCCCACCCACGGGTGGGCCGGCCGTGGCGGCACACCCAGTGGCACACGCAAACAGTTCTGCACGCCCACCCACGGGTGGGCCGGCCGTGGCGGCACACCCAGAGGCACACGCAGGCCCTTCTGCACGCCCACCCACGGGTGGGCCGGCCGTGGCGGCACACCCAGAGGCACACGCAAACAGTTCTGCACGCCCACCCACGGGTGGGCCGGCCGTGGCGGCACACCAGAGGCACACGCAAGCCCTTCTGCACGCCCACCCACGGGTGGGCCGGCCGTGCGGCACACCCAGTGGCACACGCAAACAGTTCTGCACGCCCACCCACGGGTGGGCCGGCCGTGGCGGCACACCCAGTGGCACACGCAAACAGTTCTGCACGCCCACCCACGGGTGGGCCGGCCGTGCGGCACACCCAGAGGCACACGCAAACACTTCTGCACGCCCACCCACGGGTGGGCCGGCCGTGCGGCACACCCAGAGGCAACACGCAAGCACTTCTGCACGCCCACCCACGGGTGGGCCGGCCGTGCGGCACACCCAGAGGCAACGCAAGCACTTCTGCACGCCCACCCACGGGTGGGCCGGCCGTCGCGGCACACCCAGAGGCAACCGCAAGCCCTTCTGCACGCCCACCCACGGGTGGGCCGGCCGTGGCGGCACACCCAGTGGCACACGCAAACAGTTCTGCACGCCCACCCACGGGTGGGCCGGCCGTGGCGGCACACCCAGTGGCACACGCAAACAGTTCTGCACGCCCACCCACGGGTGGGCCGGCCGTGGCGGCACACCCAGAGGCAACACGCAAACCCTTCTGCACGCCCACCCACGGGTGGGCCGGCCGTGGCGGCACACCCAGTGGCACACGCAAACAGTTCTGCACGCCCACCCACGGGTGGGCCGGCCGTGGCGGCACACCCAGTGGCACACGCAAACAGTTCTGCACGCCCACCCACGGGTGGGCCGGCCGTGGCGGCACACCCAGAGGCAACCGCAAGCCCTTCTGCACGCCCACCCACGGGTGGGCCGGCCGTCGGCGGCACACCCAGAGGCACACGCAAACAGTTCTGCACGCCCACCCACGGGTGGGCCGGCCGTGGCGGCACACCCAGTGGCACACGCAAACAGTTCTGCACGCCCACCCACGGGTGGGCCGGCCGTCGCGGCACACCCAGAGGCAACCGCAAACACTTCTGCACGCCCACCCACGGGTGGGCCGGCCGTGGCGGCACACCCAGTGGCACACGCAAACAGTTCTGCACGCCCACCCACGGGTGGGCCGGCCGTCGCGGCACACCCAGAGGCAACCGCAGGCCCTTCTGCACGCCCACCCACGGGTGGGCCGGCCGTGGCGACACCCAGAGGCACACGCAAACCGTTCTGCACGCCCACCCACGGGTGGGCCGGCCGTGCGGCACACCCAGAGGCAACCGCAAACCGTTCTGCACGCCCACCCACGGGTGGGCCGGCCGTGCGGCACACCCAGAGGCACACGCAAACAGTTCTGCACGCCCACCCACGGGTGGGCCGGCCGTGCGGCACACCCAGAGGCAACCGCAAGCACTTCTGCACGCCCACCCACGGGTGGGCCGGCCGTGGCGGCACACCCAGTGGCACACGCAAACACTTCTGCACGCCCACCCACGGGTGGGCCGGCCGTGGCGGCACACCCAGTGGCACACGCCAAACAGTTCTGCACGCCCACCCACGGGTGGGCCGGCCGTGGCGGCACACCCAGAGGCACACGCAAACAGTTCTGCACGCCCACCCACGGGTGGGCCGGCCGTGGCGGCACACCCAGTGGCACACGCAAACAGTTCTGCACGCCCACCCACGGGTGGGCCGGCCGTGGCGGCACACCCAGTGGCACACGCAAACAGTTCTGCACGCCCACCCACGGGTGGGCCGGCCGTGGCGGCACACCCAGTGGCACACGCAAACAGTTCTGCACGCCCACCCACGGGTGGGCCGGCCGTGGCGGCACACCCAGAGGCAACACGCAGGCCTTCTGCACGCCCACCCACGGGTGGGCCGGCCGTGGCGGCACACCCAGAGGCACACGCAAGCCCTTCTGCACGCCCACCCACGGGTGGGCCGGCCGTGCGGCACACCCAGTGGCACACGCAAACCGTTCTGCACGCCCACCCACGGGTGGGCCGGCCGTGCGGCACACCCAGTGGCACACGCAAACAGTTCTGCACGCCCACCCACGGGTGGGCCGGCCGTGCGGCACACCCAGTGGCACACGCAAACCGTTCTGCACGCCCACCCACGGGTGGGCCGGCCGTGGCGGCACACCCAGAGGCAACCGCAAACCCTTCTGCACGCCCACCCACGGGTGGGCCGGCCGTGCGGCACACCCAGTGGCACACGCAAACAGTTCTGCACGCCCACCCACGGGTGGGCCGGCCGTGGCGGCACACCCAGAGGCAACCGCAGGCCCTTCTGCACGCCCACCCACGGGTGGGCCGGCCGTGGCGGCACACCCAGTGGCACACGCAAACCGTTCTGCACGCCCACCCACGGGTGGGCCGGCCGTGCGGCACACCCAGAGGCACACGCAGACAGTTCTGCACGCCCACCCACGGGTGGGCCGGCCGTGGCGGCACACCCAGTGGCACACGCAAACAGTTCTGCACGCCCACCCACGGGTGGGCCGGCCGTGCGGCACACCCAGAGGCAACCGCAAACCCTTCTGCACGCCCACCCACGGGTGGGCCGGCCGTGGCGGCACACCCAGTGGCACACGCAAACAGTTCTGCACGCCCACCCACGGGTGGGCCGGCCGTGCGGCACACCCAGTGGCACACGCAAACAGTTCTGCACGCCCACCCACGGGTGGGCCGGCCGTGGCGGCACACCCAGAGGCAACCGCAGAGCCCTTCTGCACGCCCACCCACGGGTGGGCCGGCCGTGGCGGCACACCCAGAGGCACACGCAAGCACTTCTGCACGCCCACCCACGGGTGGGCCGGCCGTGGCGGCACACCCAGTGGCACACGCAAACAGTTCTGCACGCCCACCCACGGGTGGGCCGGCCGTGTGGCACACCCAGAGGCACACGCAAACAGTTCTGCACGCCCACCCACGGGTGGGCCGGCCGTGTGGCACACCCAGAGGCACACGCAGGCACTTCTGCACGCCCACCCACGGGTGGGCCGGCCGTGCGGCACACCCAGAGGCAACGCAAACACTTCTGCACGCCCACCCACGGGTGGGCCGGCCGTGGCGGCACACCCAGTGGCACACGCAAACAGTTCTGCACGCCCACCCACGGGTGGGCCGGCCGTGGCGGCACACCCAGTGGCACACGCAAACAGTTCTGCACGCCCACCCACGGGTGGGCCGGCCGTGGCGGCACACCCAGTGGCACACGCAAACAGTTCTGCACGCCCACCCACGGGTGGGCCGGCCGTGCGGCACACCCAGAGGCACACGCAAACAGTTCTGCACGCCCACCCACGGGTGGGCCGGCCGTGGCGGCACACCCAGTGGCACACGCAAACAGTTCTGCACGCCCACCCACGGGTGGGCCGGCCGTGCGGCACACCCAGTGGCACACGCAAACAGTTCTGCACGCCCACCCACGGGTGGGCCGGCCGTGGCGGCACACCCAGAGGCACACGCAAACCCTTCTGCACGCCCACCCACGGGTGGGCCGGCCGTGGCGGCACACCCAGAGGCAACCGCAAACCCTTCTGCACGCCCACCCACGGGTGGGCCGGCCGTGGCGGCACACCCAGTGGCACACGCAAACAGTTCTGCACGCCCACCCACGGGTGGGCCGGCCGTGGCGGCACACCCAGTGGCACACGCAAACAGTTCTGCACGCCCACCCACGGGTGGGCCGGCCGTGGCGGCACACCCAGAGGCACACGCCAAGCCCTTCTGCACGCCCACCCACGGGTGGGCCGGCCGTAGCGGCACACCCAGTGGCACACGCCAAACAGTTCTGCACGCCCACCCACGGGTGGGCCGGCCGTGGCGGCACACCCAGAGGCAACACGCAGGCCCTTCTGCACGCCCACCCACGGGTGGGCCGGCCGTGGCGGCACACCCAGTGGCACACGCAAACAGTTCTGCACGCCCACCCACGGGTGGGCCGGCCGTGGCGGCACACCCAGAGGCACACGCAGGCCCTTCTGCACGCCCACCCACGGGTGGGCCGGCCGTGCGGCACACCCAGAGGCACACGCAAACCCTTCTGCACGCCCACCCACGGGTGGAGCCGGCCGTGCGGCACACCCAGAGGCAAACGCAGGCACTTCTGCACGCCCACCCACGGGTGGGCCGGCCGTGGCGGCACACCCAGAGGCACACGCCAAGCCCTTCTGCACGCCCACCCACGGGTGGGCCGGCCGTCGCGGCACACCCAGAGGCACACGCAGGCCCTTCTGCACGCCCACCCACGGGTGGGCCGGCCGTGCGGCACACCCAGAGGCAACCGCAAGCCCTTCTGCACGCCCACCCACGGGTGGGCCGGCCGTGGCGGCACACCCAGAGGCAACCGCAAACCCTTCTGCACGCCCACCCACGGGTGGGCCGGCCGTGGCGGCACACCCAGTGGCACACGCAAACAGTTCTGCACGCCCACCCACGGGTGGGCCGGCCGTGGCGGCACACCCAGAGGCAACCGCAAACCCTTCTGCACGCCCACCCACGGGTGGGCCGGCCGTGGCGGCACACCCAGTGGCACACGCGCAAACAGTTCTGCACGCCCACCCACGGGTGGGCCGGCCGTGCGGCACACCCAGAGGCAACGCAAACCCTTCTGCACGCCCACCCACGGGTGGGCCGGCCGTGGCGGCACACCCAGAGGCAACCGCAAACACTTCTGCACGCCCACCCACGGGTGGGCCGGCCGTGCGGCACACCCAGTGGCACACGCAAACAGTTCTGCACGCCCACCCACGGGTGGGCCGGCCGTGGCGGCACACCCAGTGGCACACGCAAACAGTTCTGCACGCCCACCCACGGGTGGGCCGGCCGTGGCGGCACACCCAGTGGCACACGCAAACAGTTCTGCACGCCCACCCACGGGTGGGCCGGCCGTGGCGGCACACCCAGAGGCACACGCAAACAGTTCTGCACGCCCACCCACGGGTGGGCCGGCCGTGGCGGCACACCCAGAGGCAACCGCAGGCCCTTCTGCACGCCCACCCACGGGTGGGCCGGCCGTGCGGCACACCCAGTGGCACACGCAAACAGTTCTGCACGCCCACCCACGGGTGGGCCGGCCGTGGCGGCACACCCAGTGGCACACGCAAACCGTTCTGCACGCCCACCCACGGGTGGGCCGGCCGTGCGGCACACCCAGAGGCAACCGCAAACCGTTCTGCACGCCCACCCACGGGTGGAGCCGGCCGTGGCGGCACACCCAGAGGCAACACGCAAACAGTTCTGCACGCCCACCCACGGGTGGGCCGGCCGTCGCGGCACACCCAGTGGCACACGCAAACAGTTCTGCACGCCCACCCACGGGTGGGCCGGCCGTGCGGCACACCCAGTGGCACACGCAAACCGTTCTGCACGCCCACCCACGGGTGGGCCGGCCGTCGTGACACACCCAGAGGCAACCGCAAACCCTTCTGCACGCCCACCCACGGGTGGGCCGGCCGTGGCGGCACACCCAGTGGCACACGCAAACCGTTCTGCACGCCCACCCACGGGTGGGCCGGCCGTCGCGGCACACCCAGAGGCAACCGCAAACACTTCTGCACGCCCACCCACGGGTGGGCCGGCCGTGCGGCACACCCAGAGGCAAACGCAGAGCACTTCTGCACGCCCACCCACGGGTGGGCCGGCCCGTGTGGCACACCCAGAGGCACACGCAAGCCCTTCTGCACGCCCACCCACGGGTGGGCCGGCCGTGGCGGCACACCCAGAGGCACACGCAAACAGTTCTGCACGCCCACCCACGGGTGGGCCGGCCGTGCGGCACACCCAGAGGCAACCGCAGGCCCTTCTGCACGCCCACCCACGGGTGGGCCGGCCGTAGCGGCACACCCAGAGGCACACGCAAGCACTTCTGCACGCCCACCCACGGGTGGGCCGGCCGTGCGGCACACCCAGAGGCAACCGCAGACCGTTCTGCACGCCCACCCACGGGTGGGCCGGCCGTGCGGCACACCCAGTGGCACACGCAAACAGTTCTGCACGCCCACCCACGGGTGGGCCGGCCGTGGCGGCACACCCAGTGGCACACGCAAGCCGTTCTGCACGCCCACCCACGGGTGGGCCGGCCGTGGCGGCACACCCAGAGGCAACCGCAAACACTTCTGCACGCCCACCCACGGGTGGGCCGGCCGTGGCGGCACACCCAGAGGCACACGCAAGCAGTTCTGCACGCCCACCCACGGGTGGGCCGGCCGTGGCGGCACACCCAGAGGCACACGCAAACACTTCTGCACGCCCACCCACGGGTGGGCCGGCCGTGGCGGCACACCCAGAGGCAACACGCAAACCGTTCTGCACGCCCACCCACGGGTGGGCCGGCCGTCGCGGCACACCCAGTGGCACCGCATAAACAGTTCTGCACGCCCACCCACGGGTGGGCCGGCCGTGGCGGCACACCCAGTGGCACACGCAAACAGTTCTGCACGCCCACCCACGGGTGGGCCGGCCGTGGCGGCACACCCAGAGGCAACCGCAAACACTTCTGCACGCCCACCCACGGGTGGGCCGGCCGTCGTGGCACACCCAGTGGCACACGCAAACAGTTCTGCACGCCCACCCACGGGTGGGCCGGCCGTGGCGGCACACCCAGTGGCACACGCAAACAGTTCTGCACGCCCACCCACGGGTGGGCCGGCCGTGGCGGCACACCCAGAGGCAACCGCAAGCCCTTCTGCACGCCCACCCACGGGTGGGCCGGCCGTGCGGCACACCCAGTGGCACACGCAAACAGTTCTGCACGCCCACCCACGGGTGGGCCGGCCGTGCGGCACACCCAGTGGCACACGCCAAACAGTTCTGCACGCCCACCCACGGGTGGGCCGGCCGTGGCGGCACACCCAGAGGCAACCGCAAACCGTTCTGCACGCCCACCCACGGGTGGGCCGGCCGTGGCGGCACACCCAGAGGCACACGCAAACCGTTCTGCACGCCCACCCACGGGTGGGCCGGCCGTGGCGGCACACCCAGTGGCACACGCAAACCGTTCTGCACGCCCACCCACGGGTGGGCCGGCCGTGGCGGCACACCCAGAGGCACACGCAAACAGTTCTGCACGCCCACCCACGGGTGGGCCGGCCGTGGCAGCACCCAGAGGCACACGCAAACAGTTCTGCACGCCCACCCACGGGTGGGCCGGCCGTGGCGGCACACCCAGAGGCACACGCAAACCCTTCTGCACGCCCACCCACGGGTGGGCCGGCCGTGGCGGCACACCCAGTGGCACACGCAAACCGTTCTGCACGCCCACCCACGGGTGGGCCGGCCGTGGCGGCACACCCAGAGGCAACACGCAAACAGTTCTGCACGCCCACCCACGGGTGGGCCGGCCGTGGCGGCACACCCAGAGGCAACCGCAAACACTTCTGCACGCCCACCCACGGGTGGGCCGGCCGTGGCGGCACACCCAGAGGCAACGCGCAAGCCGTTCTGCACGCCCACCCACGGGTGGGCCGGCCGTGCGGCACACCCAGAGGCAACCGCAAACACTTCTGCACGCCCACCCACGGGTGGGCCGGCCGTGGCGGCACACCCAGAGGCAACCGCAAACCCTTCTGCACGCCCACCCACGGGTGGAGCCGGCCGTGCGGCACACCCAGTGGCACACGCAAACAGTTCTGCACGCCCACCCACGGGTGGGCCGGCCGTCGTGGCACACCCAGTGGCACACGCAAACAGTTCTGCACGCCCACCCACGGGTGGGCCGGCCGTGGCGGCACACCCAGTGGCACACGCAAACAGCTTCTGCACGCCCACCCACGGGTGGGCCGGCCGTGCGGCACACCCAGTGGCACACGCAAACAGTTCTGCACGCCCACCCACGGGTGGGCCGGCCGTGGCGGCACACCCAGAGGCACACGCAAACACTTCTGCACGCCCACCCACGGGTGGGCCGGCCGTGGCGGCACACCCAGTGGCACACGCAAACAGTTCTGCACGCCCACCCACGGGTGGGCCGGCCGTGGCGGCACACCCAGTGGCACCGCGCAAACAGTTCTGCACGCCCACCCACGGGTGGGCCGGCCGTGCGGCACACCCAGAGGCAACCGCAAGCCCTTCTGCACGCCCACCCACGGGTGGGCCGGCCGTGGCGGCACACCCAGTGGCACACGCAAACAGTTCTGCACGCCCACCCACGGGTGGGCCGGCCGTGGCGGCACATCCAGTGGCACACGCAAACAGTTCTGCACGCCCACCCATGGGTGGGCCGGCCGTGGCGGCACACCCAGTGGCACACGCAAACAGTTCTGCACGCCCACCCACGGGTGGGCCGGCCGTGGCGGTACACCCAGAGGCAACCGCAAACACTTCTGCACGCCCACCCACGGGTGGGCCGGCCGTGGCGGCACACCCAGTGGCAACACGCAAACAGTTCTGCACGCCCACCCACGGGTGGGCCGGCCGTGGCGGCACACCCAGAGGCAACCGCAAACACTTCTGCACGCCCACCCACGGGTGGGCCGGCCGTGGCGGCACACCCAGTGGCACACGCAAACAGTTCTGCACGCCCACCCACGGGTGGGCCGGCCGTGGCGGCACACCCAGAGGCACACGCAAACAGTTCTGCACGCCCACCCACGGGTGGGCCGGCCGTGGCGGCACACCCAGTGGCACACGCAAACAGTTCTGCACGCCCACCCACGGGTGGGCCGGCCGTGGCGGCACACCCAGAGGCACACGCAGGCCCTTCTGCACGCCCACCCACGGGTGGGCCGGCCGTGGCGGCACACCCAGTGGCACACGCAAGCCCTTCTGCACGCCCACCCACGGGTGGGCCGGCCGTGCGGCACACCCAGAGGCAACACGCAAACACTTCTGCACGCCCACCCACGGGTGGGCCGGCCGTGGCGGCACACCCAGTGGCACACGCCAAACAGTTCTGCACGCCCACCCACGGGTGGGCCGGCCGTGGCGGCACACCCAGTGGCACACGCAAACAGTTCTGCACGCCCACCCACGGGTGGGCCGGCCGTGGCGGCACACCCAGAGGCAACCGCAAACCCTTCTGCACGCCCACCCACGGGTGGGCCGGCCGTGGCGGCACACCCAGAGGCACACGCAAACACTTCTGCACGCCCACCCACGGGTGGGCCGGCCGTGCGGCACACCCAGAGGCAACACGCAAGCACTTCTGCACGCCCACCCACGGGTGGAGCCGGCCGTGGCGGCACACCCAGAGGCAACACGCAAACACTTCTGCACGCCCACCCACGGGTGGGCCGGCCGTGGCGGCACACCCAGTGGCACACGCAAACAGTTCTGCACGCCCACCCACGGGTGGGCCGGCCGTGCGGCACACCCAGTGGCACCGCGCAAACAGTTCTGCACGCCCACCCACGGGTGGGCCGGCCGTGGCGGCACACCCAGAGGCAACCGCAAACCCTTCTGCACGCCCACCCACGGGTGGGCCGGCCGTCGCGGCACACCCAGTGGCACACGCAAACAGTTCTGCACGCCCACCCACGGGTGGGCCGGCCGTGGCGGCACAGCCAGTGGCACACGCAAACAGTTCTGCACGCCCACCCACGGGTGGGCCGGCCGTGGCGGCACACCCAGTGGCACACGCAAACAGTTCTGCACGCCCACCCACGGGTGGGCCGGCCGTGGCGGCACACCCAGAGGCACACGCAAACCCTTCTGCACGCCCACCCACGGGTGGGCCGGCCGTGGCGGCACACCCAGTGGCACACGCAAACAGTTCTGCACGCCCACCCACGGGTGGGCCGGCCGTGGCGGCACACCCAGTGGCACACGCAAACAGTTCTGCACGCCCACCCACGGGTGGGCCGGCCGTGCGGCACACCCAGAGGCAACCGCAAACCGTTCTGCACGCCCACCCACGGGTGGGCCGGCCGTCGCGGCACACCCAGTGGCACACGCAAACAGTTCTGCACGCCCACCCACGGGTGGGCCGGCCGTGGCGGCACACCCAGTGGCACACGCAAACAGTTCTGCACGCCCACCCACGGGTGGGCCGGCCGTGGCGGCACACCCAGAGGCAACCGCAAACCCTTCTGCACGCCCACCCACGGGTGGGCCGGCCGTGGCGGCACATCCAGTGGCACACGCAAACAGTTCTGCACGCCCACCCACGGGTGGGCCGGCCGTGGCGGCACACCCAGAGGCACACGCACAAGCACTTCTGCACGCCCACCCACGGGTGGGCCGGCCGTGGCGGCACACCAGAGGCAACGCAAGCAGTTCTGCACGCCCACCCACGGGTGGGCCGGCCGTGGCGGCACACCCAGAGGCACACGCAAACCCTTCTGCACGCCCACCCACGGGTGGGCCGGCCGTGGCGGCACACCCAGTGGCACACGCAAACAGTTCTGCACGCCCACCCACGGGTGGGCCGGCCGTGCGGCACACCCAGTGGCACACGCAAACAGTTCTGCACGCCCACCCACGGGTGGGCCGGCCGTGGCGGCACACCCAGAGGCACACGCAAACAGTTCTGCACGCCCACCCACGGGTGGGCCGGCCGTGGCGGCACACCCAGAGGCACACGCAAACAGTTCTGCACGCCCACCCACGGGTGGGCCGGCCGTGGCGGCACACCCAGTGGCACACGCAAACAGTTCTGCACGCCCACCCACGGGTGGGCCGGCCGTGGCGGCACACCCAGTGGCACACGCAAACAGTTCTGCACGCCCACCCACGGGTGGGCCGGCCGTGGCGGCACACCCAGAGGCAACGCGCAAGCCCTTCTGCACGCCCACCCACGGGTGGGCCGGCCGTGGCGGCACACCCAGAGGCAACCGCAAGCCCTTCTGCACGCCCACCCACGGGTGGGCCGGCCGTGGCGGCACACCCAGTGGCACACGCAAACAGTTCTGCACGCCCACCCACGGGTGGGCCGGCCGTGGCGGCACACCCAGTGGCACACGCAAACCGTTCTGCACGCCCACCCACGGGTGGGCCGGCCGTGGTGGCACACCCAGAGGCAACCGCAAACACTTCTGCACGCCCACCCACGGGTGGGCCGGCCGTGGCGGCACACCCAGTGGCACACGCAAACAGTTCTGCACGCCCACCCACGGGTGGGCCGGCCGTGCGGCACACCCAGAGGCACACGCAGGCCCTTCTGCACGCCCACCCACGGGTGGGCCGGCCGTCGCGGCACACCCAGAGGCACACGCAAACAGTTCTGCACGCCCACCCACGGGTGGGCCGGCCGTGGCGGCACACCCAGAGGCAACGCAAGCAGTTCTGCACGCCCACCACGGGTGGGCCGGCCGTGGCGGCACACCCAGAGGCACACGCAAACCCTTCTGCACGCCCACCCACGGGTGGGCCGGCCGTGGCGGCACACCCAGTGGCACACGCAAACAGTTCTGCACGCCCACCCACGGGTGGGCCGGCCGTGGCGGCACACCCAGTGGCACCATAAACAGTTCTGCACGCCCACCCACGGGTGGGCCGGCCGTGCGGCACACCCAGAGGCAACCGCAAACAGTTCTGCACGCCCACCCACGGGTGGGCCGGCCGTGGTGGCACACCCAGTGGCATCACGCAAACAGTTCTGCACGCCCACCCACGGGTGGGCCGGCCGTGGCGGCACACCCAGTGGCACACGCAAACAGTTCTGCACGCCCACCCACGGGTGGGCCGGCCGTGGCGGCACACCCAGAGGCACACGCAAGCACTTCTGCACGCCCACCCACGGGTGGGCCGGCCGTGGCGGCACACCCAGAGGCACACGCAAACAGTTCTGCACGCCCACCCACGGGTGGGCCGGCCGTGGCGGCACACCCAGAGGCAACCGCAAACCCTTCTGCACGCCCACCCACGGGTGGGCCGGCCGTCGCGGCACACCCAGTGGCACACGCAAACAGTTCTGCACGCCCACCCACGGGTGGGCCGGCCGTGCGGCACACCCAGAGGCAACCGCAAGCACTTCTGCACGCCCACCCACGGGTGGGCCGGCCGTGGCGGCACACCCAGAGGCACACGCAAACCCTTCTGCACGCCCACCCACGGGTGGGCCGGCCGTGGCGGCACACCCAGTGGCACACGCAAACAGTTCTGCACGCCCACCCACGGGTGGGCCGGCCGTGCGGCACACCCAGTGGCACACGCAAACAGTTCTGCACGCCCACCCACGGGTGGGCCGGCCGTGGCGGCACACCCAGTGGCACACGCAAGCAGTTCTGCACGCCCACCCACGGGTGGGCCGGCCGTGGCGGCACACCCAGAGGCACACGCAAACAGTTCTGCACGCCCACCCACGGGTGGGCCGGCCGTGGCGGCACACCCAGAGGCACACGCAAACAGTTCTGCACGCCCACCCACGGGTGGGCCGGCCGTGGCGGCACACCCAGAGGCAACACGCAAACCCTTCTGCACGCCCACCCACGGGTGGGCCGGCCGTGGCGGCACACCCAGAGGCACACGCCAAACAGTTCTGCACGCCCACCCACGGGTGGAGCCGGCCGTGGCGGCACACCCAGTGGCACACGCCAAACAGTTCTGCACGCCCACCCACGGGTGGGCCGGCCGTGGCGGCACATCCAGTGGCACACGCAAACAGTTCTGCACGCCCACCCACGGGTGGGCCGGCCGTGCGGCACACCCAGAGGCACACGCAAGCAGTTCTGCACGCCCACCCACGGGTGGGCCGGCCGTGCGGCACACCCAGAGGCACACGCAAACACTTCTGCACGCCCACCCACGGGTGGGCCGGCCGTGGCGGCACACCCAGAGGCACACGCAAACAGTTCTGCACGCCCACCCACGGGTGGGCCGGCCGTGGCGGCACACCCAGAGGCAACCGCAAACCGTTCTGCACGCCCACCCACGGGTGGGCCGGCCGTGCGGCACACCCAGAGGCAACCGCAGGCACTTCTGCACGCCCACCCACGGGTGGGCCGGCCGTGCGGCACACCCAGAGGCAACCGCAGACACTTCTGCACGCCCACCCACGGGTGGGCCGGCCGTGCGGCACACCCAGTGGCACACGCAAACAGTTCTGCACGCCCACCCACGGGTGGGCCGGCCGTGGCGGCACACCCAGAGGCAACACGCAGACCGTTCTGCACGCCCACCCACGGGTGGGCCGGCCGTCGGCGGCACACCCAGTGGCACACGCAAACAGTTCTGCACGCCCACCCACGGGTGGGCCGGCCGTGGCGGCACACCCAGTGGCACACGCAAACAGTTCTGCACGCCCACCCACGGGTGGGCCGGCCGTGCGGCACACCCAGAGGCAACGCAAACACTTCTGCACGCCCACCCACGGGTGGGCCGGCCGTGGCACACCCAGTGGCACCGCAAACAGTTCTGCACGCCCACCCACGGGTGGGCCGGCCGTGCGGCACACCCAGAGGCACACGCAAACCCTTCTGCACGCCCACCCACGGGTGGGCCGGCCGTGGCGGCACACCCAGAGGCACACGCAAACAGTTCTGCACGCCCACCCACGGGTGGGCCGGCCGTGGCGGCACACCCAGAGGCAACACGCAGACACTTCTGCACGCCCACCCACGGGTGGGCCGGCCGTGGCGGCACACCCAGAGGCACACGCAAACAGTTCTGCACGCCCACCCACGGGTGGGCCGGCCGTGCGGCACACCCAGAGGCAACCGCAAGCACTTCTGCACGCCCACCCACGGGTGGGCCGGCCGTGGCGGCACACCCAGAGGCACGCATAAACAGTTCTGCACGCCCACCCACGGGTGGGCCGGCCGTGGCGGCACACCCAGTGGCACACGCAAACAGTTCTGCACGCCCACCCACGGGTGGGCCGGCCGTGGCGGCACACCCAGAGGCAACCGCAAACACTTCTGCACGCCCACCCACGGGTGGGCCGGCCGTGGCGGCACACCCAGTGGCACACGCAAACAGTTCTGCACGCCCACCCACGGGTGGGCCGGCCGTCGCGGCACACCCAGAGGCACACGCAGGCCCTTCTGCACGCCCACCCACGGGTGGGCCGGCCGTGGCGGCACACCCAGAGGCAACACGCAAACACTTCTGCACGCCCACCCACGGGTGGGCCGGCCGTGGCGGCACACCCAGTGGCACACGCAAACAGTTCTGCACGCCCACCCACGGGTGGAGCCGGCCGTGGCGGCACACCAGTGGCACACGCAAACAGTTCTGCACGCCCACCCACGGGTGGGCCGGCCGTGGCGGCACACCCAGTGGCATCACGCAAACAGTTCTGCACGCCCACCCACGGGTGGGCCGGCCGTGGCGGCACACCCAGTGGCACACGCAAACAGTTCTGCACGCCCACCCACGGGTGGGCCGGCCGTCGTGGCACACCCAGAGGCACACGCAAACAGTTCTGCACGCCCACCCACGGGTGGGCCGGCCGTGGCGGCACACCCAGAGGCAACACGCAAACCCTTCTGCACGCCCACCCACGGGTGGGCCGGCCGTGGCGGCACACCCAGTGGCACACGCAAACAGTTCTGCACGCCCACCCACGGGTGGGCCGGCCGTGGCGGCACACCCAGTGGCATCACGCAAACAGTTCTGCACGCCCACCCACGGGTGGGCCGGCCGTGGCGGCACATCCAGTGGCACACGCCAAACAGTTCTGCACGCCCACCCACGGGTGGGCCGGCCGTGGCGGCACACCCAGAGGCACACGCAAACCGTTCTGCACGCCCACCCACGGGTGGGCCGGCCGTCGCGGCACACCCAGAGGCAACACGCAAACCCTTCTGCACGCCCACCCACGGGTGGGCCGGCCGTGGCGGCACACCCAGAGGCACACGCAAACAGTTCTGCACGCCCACCCACGGGTGGGCCGGCCGTGGCGGCACACCCAGAGGCAACCGCAAACAGTTCTGCACGCCCACCCACGGGTGGGCCGGCCGTGGCGGCACACCCAGAGGCAACACGCAGGCACTTCTGCACGCCCACCCACGGGTGGGCCGGCCGTGGCGGCACACCCAGAGGCAACCGCAGGCCCTTCTGCACGCCCACCCACGGGTGGGCCGGACGTGCGGCACACCCAGAGGCACACGCAGGCCCTTCTGCACGCCCACCCACGGGTGGGCCGGCCGTGGCGGCACACCCAGAGGCAACCGCAGACCCTTCTGCACGCCCACCCACGGGTGGGCCGGCCGTCGCGGCACACCCAGTGGCACACGCAAACTCTTCTGCACGCCCACCCACGGGTGGGCCGGCCGTCGCGGCACACCCAGTGGCACACGCAAACAGTTCTGCACGCCCACCCACGGGTGGGCCGGCCGTGGCGGCACACCCAGAGGCACACGCAAACACTTCTGCACGCCCACCCACGGGTGGGCCGGCCGTGGCGGCACACCCAGAGGCACACGCAAACAGTTCTGCACGCCCACCCACGGGTGGGCCGGCCGTGGCGGCACACCCAGAGGCAACTGCAGGCCCTTCTGCACGCCCACCCACGGGTGGGCCGGCCGTGCGGCACACCCAGAGGCACACGCAAACAGTTCTGCACGCCCACCCACGGGTGGGCCGGCCGTGGCGGCACACCCAGAGGCAACACGCAGGCCCTTCTGCACGCCCACCCACGGGTGGGCCGGCCGTGGCGGCACACCCAGAGGCACACGCAAACAGTTCTGCACGCCCACCCACGGGTGGGCCGGCCGTGGCGGCACACCCAGAGGCAACCGCAGGCACTTCTGCACGCCCACCCACGGGTGGGCCGGCCGTGGCGGCACATCCAGTGGCACACGCAAACAGTTCTGCACGCCCACCCACGGGTGGGCCGGCCGTGGCGGCACACCCAGAGGCACACGCAGGCACTTCTGCACGCCCACCCACGGGTGGGCCGGCCGTGGCGGCACACCCAGAGGCACACGCAAACAGTTCTGCACGCCCACCCACGGGTGGGCCGGCCGTGGCGGCACACCCAGAGGCAACCGCAGGCCCTTCTGCACGCCCACCCACGGGTGGGCCGGCCGTGCGGCACACCCAGAGGCACACGCAAACACTTCTGCACGCCCACCCACGGGTGGGCCGGCCGTGGCGGCACACCCAGAGGCACACGCAAACCAGTTCTGCACGCCCACCCACGGGTGGGCCGGCCGTGGCGGCACACCCAGAGGCACACGCAAACAGTTCTGCACGCCCACCCACGGGTGGGCCGGCCGTGCGGCACACCCAGAGGCAACTGCAGGCCCTTCTGCACGCCCACCCACGGGTGGGCCGGCCGTGGCGGCACACCCAGAGGCAACACGCAAACAGTTCTGCACGCCCACCCACGGGTGGGCCGGCCGTGGCGGCACACCCAGAGGCAACCGCAAACACTTCTGCACGCCCACCCACGGGTGGGCCGGCCGTGGCGGCACACCCAGTGGCACACGCAAACAGTTCTGCACGCCCACCCACGGGTGGGCCGGCCGTGCGGCACACCCAGTGGCACACGCAAACCGTTCTGCACGCCCACCCACGGGTGGGCCGGCCGTGGCGGCACACCCAGTGGCACACGCAAACAGTTCTGCACGCCCACCCACGGGTGGGCCGGCCGTGGCGGCACACCCAGAGGCAATCGCAGGCCCTTCTGCACGCCCACCCACGGGTGGGCCGGCCGTGGCGGCACACCCAGAGGCAACCGCAAACCCTTCTGCACGCCCACCCACGGGTGGGCCGGCCGTGGCGGCACACCCAGAGGCAACCTCAGGCCCTTCTGCACGCCCACCCACGGGTGGGCCGGCCGTGGCGGCACACCCAGTGGCACACGCAAACAGTTCTGCACGCCCAGCCACGGGTGGGCCGGCCGTGGCGGCACACCCAGTGGCACACGCAAACCGTTCTGCACGCCCACCCACGGGTGGGCCGGCCGTGGCGGCACACCCAGAGGCAACCGCAAACCCTTCTGCACGCCCACCCACGGGTGGGCCGGCCGTGGCGGCACATCCAGTGGCACACGCAAACAGTTCTGCACGCCCACCCACGGGTGGGCCGGCCGTGGCGGCACACCCAGAGCCCCACGCAGGCCCTTCTGCACGCCCACCCACGGGAGGGCCGGCCGTGGCGGCACACCCAGTGGATCACGCAAACAGTTCTGCACGTTCACCCACGGGTGGGCCGTCCGTGGCGGCACATCCAGTGGCACACGCAAACAGTCCTGCACGCCCACCCACGGGTGGGCCGGCCGTGGCGGCACACCCAGAGGTAAACGCAGGCACTTCTGCACGCCCACCCACGGGTGGGCCGGCCGTCGCGGCACACCCAGAGGCAACCCAGGCTTTTCTGCACGCCCACCCACGGGTGGGCCGGCCGTGGCGGCACACCCGTGGCACACGCAAGCTCTTCTGCACGCCCACCCACGGGTGGGCCGGCCGTCGCGGCACATCCAGTGGCACACGCAAACAGTTCTGCACGCCCACCCACGAGTGGGCCGGCCGTCGCGGCACACCCAGAGGCAACGCAAACCCTTCTGCACGCCCACCCACGGGTGGGCCGGCCGTGCGGCACACCCAGAGGCAAACGCAGGCACTTCTGCACGCCCACCCACGGGTGGGCCGGCCGTGCGGCACACCCAGAGGCAAACCCAGGCCCTTCTGCACGCCCACCCACGGGTGGGCCGGCCGTGGCGGCACACCCAGAGGCAACCGCAGGCCCTTCTGCACGCCCACCCACGGGTGGGCCGGCCGTGGCGGCACACCCAGAGGCACACGCAAACAGTTCTGCACGCCCACCCACGGGTGGGCCGGCCGTGGCGGCACACCCAGAGGCACACGCAAACAGTTCTGCACGCCCACTCACGGGTGGGCCGGCCGTGGCGGCACACCCAGAGGCAACCCCAGGCTCTTCTGCACGCCCACCCACGGGTGGGCCGGCCGTGGCGGCACACCCAGAGGCACACGCAGGCCCTTCTGCACGCCCACCCACGGGTGGGCCGGCCGTGGCGGCACACACAGAGGCAACCGCAAACCCTTCTGCACGCCCACCCACGGGTGGGCCGGCCGTGGCGGCAAACCCAGAGGCACACGCAAACAGTTCTGCACGCCCACCCACGGGTGGGCCGGCCGTAGCGGCACACCCAGAGGCAACCGCAAACTTTTCTGCACGCCCACCCACGGGTGGGCCGGCCGTGGCGGCACACCCAGTGGCACACGCAAACAGTTCTGCACGCCCACCCACGGGTGGGCCGGCCGTGGCGGCACACCCAGAGGCAACCGCAAACTTTTCTGCACGCCCACCCACGGGTGGGCCGGCCGTTGCGGCACACCCAGAGGCACACGCAAAAAGTTCTGCACGCCCACCCACGGGTGGGCCGGCCGTGGCGGCACACCCAGTGGCATCACGCAAACAGTTCTGCACGCCCACCCACGGGTTGGCCGGCCGTGGCGGCACATCCAGTGGCACACGCAAACAGTTCTGCACGCCCACCCACGGGTGGGCCGGCCGTGGCGGCACACCCAGAGGCAAACGCAAACCCTTCTGCACGCCCACCCACGGGTGGGCCGGCCGTGGCGGCACACCCAGAGGCACACGCAAACAGTTCTGCACGCCCACCCGCGGGTGGGCCGGCCGTGGTGGCACACCCAGAGGCAACTGCAGGCCCTTCTGCACGCCCACCCACGGGTGGGCCGGCCGTGGCGGCACACCCAGTGGCACACGCAAACAGTTCTGCACGCCCACCCACGGGTGGGCCGGCCGTGGCGGCACACCCAGAGGCAACCGCAAACTTTTCTGCACGCCCACCCACGGGTGGGCCGGCCGTGGCGGCACACCCAGTGGCACACTGCAAACAGTTCTGCACGCCCACCCACGGGTGGGCCGGCCGTGGCGGCACACCCAGTGGCACACGCAAACCGTTCTGCACGCCCACCCACGGGTGGGCCGGCCGTGCGGCACATCCAGTGGCACACGCAAACAGTTCTGCACGCCCACCCACGGGTGGGCCGGCCGTGGCGGCACACCCAGAGGCAATCGCAGGCCCTTCTGCACGCCCACCCACGGGTGGAGCCGGCCGTGGCGGCACACCCAGAGGCAACCGCAGGCCTTTCTGCACGCCCACCCACGGGTGGAGCCGGCCGTGGCGGCACACCCAGTGGCACACGCAAAGCTCTTCTGCACGCCCACCCACGGGTGGGCCGGCCGTCGCGGCACATCCAGTGGCATACGCAAACAGTTCTGCACGCCCACCCACGGGTGGGCCGGCCGTGGCGGCACACCCAGAGGCAAACGCAGGCACTTCTGCACGCCCACCCACGGGTGGGCCGGCCGTGGCGGCACACCCAGTGGCACACGCAAACAGTTCTGCACGCCCACCCACGGGTGGGCCGGCCGTGGCGGCACATCCAGTGGCACACGCAAACAGTTCTGCACGCCCACCCACGGGTGGGCCGGCCGTGGCGGCACACCCAGAGGCAACTGCAGGCCCTTCTGCACGCCCACCTACGGGTGGGCCGGCCGTGGTGGCACACCCAGAGGCAACCCCAGGCGCTTCTGCACGCTCACCCACGGGTGGGCCGGCCGTGGCAGCACACGCGGAGGCAACTGCAGGCCCTTCTGCACGCCCACCCACGAATGGGCGGCCGTGGCGGCACACCCAGAGGCACACGATGGCCCTTCTGCACGCCCACCCACGGGTCAGCCGGCCGTGGCGGCACATCCAGAGGCACACGCAAACAGTTCTGCACGCCCACCCACGGGTGGGCCGGCCGTGGCGGCACACCCAGAGGCAAACGCAGGCCCTTCTGCACGCCCACCCACGGGTGGGCCGGCCGTGCGGCACAGCCATTGGCACACGCAAACAGTTCTGCACGCCCACCCACGGGTGGGCCGGCCGTGCGGCACACACAGAGCCCCACGCAGGCCCTTCTGCACGCCCACCCACGGGTGGGCCGGCCGTGGCGGCACACCCAGAGGCAACCGCAGGCCCTTCTGCACGCCCACCCACGGGTGGGCCGGCCGTGGCGGCACACCCAGAGGCAACCGCAAACCCTTCTGCACGCCCACCCACGGGTGGGCCGGCCGTGGCGGCACACCCAGTGGCATCACGCAAACAGTTCTGCACGCCCACCCACGGGTGGGCCGGCCGTGGCGGCACACCCAGAGGCAACACGCAGGCACTTCTGCACGCCCACCCACGGGTGGAGCCGGCCGTGGCGGCACACCCAGAGCCAACCGCAGGCCCTTCTGCACGCCCACCCACGGGTGGGCCGGCCGTGGCGGCACACCCAGAGGCACACGCAAACTGTTCTGCACGCCCACCCACGGGTGGGCCGGCCGTGGCGGCACACCCAGAGGCAACCGCAGGCCCTTCTGCACGCCCACCCACGGGTGGGCCGGCCGTGGTGGCACACCCAGAGGCAACTGCAGGCCCTTCTGCACGCCCACCCACGGGTGGGCCGGCCGTGGCGGCACAGCCATTGGCACACGCAAACAGTTCTGCACGCCCACCCACGGGTGAACCGGCCGTGGAGGCACACCCAGAGGCAACCGCAGGCCTTTCTGCACGCCCATCCACGGGTGGGCCGGCCGTGCGGCACACCCAGTGGCACACGCAGAGCACTTCTGCACGCCCACCCGACGGGTGGGCCGGCCGTCGCGGCACACCCAGAGGCAACCGCAAACCCTTCTGCACGCCCACCCACGGGTGGGCCGGCCGTGGCGGCACACCCAGTGGCACACGCAAACACTTCTGCACGACCACCCACGGGTGGGCCGGCCGTGGCAGCACACCCAGAGGAACCGCAAACCCTTCTGCACGCCCACCTACGGGTGAGCTGGCCGTGGCGGCACACCCAGAGGCAACGCAGGCACTTC
Organism: Luscinia luscinia; assembly: GCA_034336685.1. Classification (NCBI taxonomy): domain Eukaryota; kingdom Metazoa; phylum Chordata; class Aves; order Passeriformes; family Muscicapidae; genus Luscinia; species Luscinia luscinia. The sequence continues at coordinate 40,550 of JAKWBO010000410.1, forward strand.
TGCACGCCCACCCACGGGTGGGCCGGCCGTGGCGGCACACCCAGAGGCAACCGCAGGCACTTCTGCACGCCCACCCACGGGTGGGCCGGCCGTGGCGGCACACCCAGAGGCAACCGCAGGCCCTTCTGCACACCCACCCACGAATGGGCCGGCCGTGGCGGCACACCCAGAGGCACACGCAAACAGTTCTGCACGCCCACCCACGGGTGGGCCGGCCGTGGCGGCACACCCAGAGGCAACTGCAGGCCCTTCTGCACGCCCACCCACGGGTGGGCCGGCCGTGGTGGCACACCCAGTGGCACACGCAAACAGTTCTGCACGCCACCCACGGGTGGGCCGGCCGTGGCGGCACACCCAGTGGCACACGCAAAGAGTTCTGCACGCCCACCCACGGGTGGGCCTGCCGTGGCGGCACACCCAGTGGCACACGCAAACAGTTCTGCACGCCCACCCACGGGTGGGCCGGCCGTGGCGGCACACCCAGAGGAACACGCAAACCCTTCTGCACGCCCACCCACGGGTGGGCCGGCCGTGGCGGCACACCCAGTGGCACACGCAAACACTTCTGCACGCCCACCCACGGGTGGGCCGGCCGTGGCAGCACACCCAGAGGCAACCGCAAACCCTTCTGCACGCCCACCTACGGGTGGGCCGGCCGTGGCGGCACACCCAGAGGCAAACGCAGAACACTTCTGCACGCCCACCCACGGGTGGGCCGGCCGTGGCGGCACACCTAGTGGCACACGCAAACAGTTCTGCACGCCCACCCACAGGTGGGCCGGCTGTGGCGGCACAGCCAGTGGATCACGCATACAGTTCTGCACGCCCACCCACGGGTGGGCCGGCCGTGGCGGCACACCCAGAGGCTCACGCAGGCCCTTCTGCACGCCCACCCACGGGTGGGCCGGCCGTGGCGGCACACCCAGAGGCACACGCAAACAGTTCTGCACGCCCACCCACGGGTGGGCCGGCCGTGGCGGCACACCCAGTGGATCACGCAAACAGTTCTGCACGCCCACCCACGGGTGGGCCGGCCGTGGCGGCACATCCAGTGGCACACGCAAACAGTTCTGCACGCCCACCCACGGGTGGGCCGGCCGTGGCGGCACACCCAGAGGCAACGCAAACCCTTCTGCACGCCCACCCACGGGTGGGCCGGCCGTGGCGGCACAACCAGAGGCACACGCAAACAGTTCTGCACGCCCACCCACGGGTGGGCCGGCCGTGGTGGCACACCCAGAGGCAACTGCAGGCCCTTCTGCACGCCCACCCACGGGTGGGCCGGCCGTGGCGGCACACCCAGAGGCACACGCAAACAGTTCTGCACGCCCACCCACGGGTGGGCCGGCCGTGCGGCACACCCAGAGGCAACCGCAAGCCCTTCTGCACGCCCACCCACGGGTGGGCCGGCCGTGGCGGCACACCAGAGGCACACGCAAACAGTTCTGCACGCCCACCCACGGGTGGGCCGGCCGTGTGACACACCCAGAGGCACACGCAAACAGTTCTGCACGCCCACCCACGGGTGGGCCGGCCGTGCGGCACACCCAGAGGCAACCGCAAACCCTTCTGCACGCCCACCCACGGGTGGGCCGGCCGTGGCGGCACATCCAGTGGCACACGCAAACAGTTCTGCACGCCCACCCACGGGTGGGCCGGCCGTGGCGGCACACCCAGAGGCACACGCAGGCCCTTCTGCACGCCCACCCACGGGTGGGCCGGCCGTGGCGGCACACCCAGAGGCAACCGCAAACCCTTCTGCACGCCCACCCACGGGTGGGCCGGCCGTAGCGGCACACCCAGTGGCACACGCAAACAGTTCTGCACGCCCACCCACGGGTGGGCCGGCCGTCGCGGCACACCCAGTGGCATCACGCAAACAGTTCTGCACGCCCACCCACGGGTGGGCCGGCCGTGGCGGCACACCCAGTGGCATCACGCAAACAGTTCTGCACGCCCACCCACGGGTGGGCCGGCCGTGGCGGCACATCCAGAGGCACACGCAAACAGTTCTGCACGCCCACCCACGGGTGGGCCGGCCGTGGCGGCACACCCAGAGGCACACGCAAACAGTTCTGCACGCCCACCCACGGGTGGGCCGGCCGTGGCGGCACACCCAGAGGCAACACGCAAACCCTTCTGCACGCCCACCCACGGGTGGGCCGGCCGTGGCGGCACACCCAGAGGCACACGCAAACAGTTCTGCACGCCCACCCACGGGTGGGCCGGCCGTGGCGGCACACCCAGTGGCATCACGCAAACAGTTCTGCACGCCCACCCACGGGTGGGCCGGCCGTGGCGGCACACCCAGTGGCACACGCAAACAGTTCTGCACGCCCACCCACGGGTGGGCCGGCCGTGGCGGCACACCCAGAGGCACACGCAGGCCGTTCTGCACGCCCACCCACGGGTGGGCCGGCCGTGGCGGCACACCCAGAGGCACACGCAAACCCTTCTGCACGCCCACCCACGGGTGGGCCGGCCGTGGCGGCACACCCAGAGGCACACGCAAACACTTCTGCACGCCCACCCACGGGTGGGCCGGCCGTGCGGCACACCCAGAGGCACACGCAAACCGTTCTGCACGCCCACCCACGGGTGGGCCGGCCGTGCGGCACACCCAGAGGCAACCGCAGGCCCTTCTGCACGCCCACCCACGGGTGGGCCGGCCGTGCGGCACACCCAGAGGCAACACGCAGGCCTTCTGCACGCCCACCCACGGGTGGGCCGGCCGTGGCGGCACACCCAGAGGCAAACGCAGGCCCTTCTGCACGCCCACCCACGGGTGGGCCGGCCGTGGCGGCACACCCAGAGGCAACCGCAGACCCTTCTGCACGCCCACCCACGGGTGGGCCGGCCGTGGCGGCACACCCAGTGGCACACGCAAGCACTTCTGCACGCCCACCCACGGGTGGGCCGGCCGTGGCGGCACACCCAGTGGCACACGCAAACAGTTCTGCACGCCCACCCACGGGTGGGCCGGCCGTGGCGGCACACCCAGAGGCAACGCAAACACTTCTGCACGCCCACCCACGGGTGGGCCGGCCGTGGCGGCACACCCAGAGGCACACGCCAAACAGTTCTGCACGCCCACCCACGGGTGGGCCGGCCGTGGTGGCACACCCAGAGGCAACTGCAGGCCCTTCTGCACGCCCACCCACGGCTGGGCCGGCCGTGGCGGCACACCCAGAGGCACACGCAAACAGTTCTGCACGCCCACTCACGGGTGGGCCGGCCGTGGCGGCACACCCAGAGGCAACCCCAGGCTCTTCTGCACGCCCACCCACGGGTGGGCCGGCCGTGGCGGCACACCCAGAGGCACACGCAAACAGTTCTGCACGCCCACCCACGGGTGGGCCGGCCGTCGCGGCACACCCAGAGGCAACCGCAGACACTTCTGCACGCCCACCCACGGGTGGGCCGGCCGTGGCGGCACACCCAGTGGCACACGCAAACAGTTCTGCACGCCCACCCACGGGTGGGCCGGCCGTGGCGGCACACCCAGAGGCAACACGCAGGCACTTCTGCACGCCCACCCACGGGTGGGCCGGCCGTGCGGCACACCCAGAGGCACACGCAAACAGTTCTGCACGCCCACCCACGGGTGGGCCGGCCGTCGTGGCACACCCAGAGGCAACCGCAAACCCTTCTGCACGCCCACCCACGGGTGGGCCGGCCGTGGCGGCACACCCAGAGGCAACCGCAAACCCTTCTGCACGCCCACCCACGGGTGGGCCGGCCGTGGCGGCACACCAGAGGCACACGCAAACCCTTCTGCACGCCCACCCACGGGTGGGCGGCCGTGCGGCACACCCAGAGGCACACGCAAACAGTTCTGCACGCCCACCCACGGGTGGGCCGGCCGTGCGGCACACCCAGAGGCAACTGCAGACCCTTCTGCACGCCCACCCACGGGTGGGCCGGCCGTGGCGGCACACCCAGAGGCACACGCAAACAGTTCTGCACGCCCACCCACGGGTGGGCCGGCCGTGCGGCACACCCAGAGGCAACCGCAAACAGTTCTGCACGCCCACCCACGGGTGGGCCGGCCGTGGCGGCACACCCAGTGGCACACGCAAACAGTTCTGCACGCCCACCCACGGGTGGGCCGGCCGTGCGGCACACCCAGTGGCACACGCAAACCGTTCTGCACGCCCACCCACGGGTGGGCCGGCCGTGGCGGCACACCCAGTGGCACACGCAAACAGTTCTGCACGCCCACCCACGGGTGGGCCGGCCGTGGCGGCACACCCAGATGGCACACGCAGGCACTTCTGCACGCCCACCCACGGGTGGGCCGGCCGTGGCGGCACACCCAGAGGCAACCGCAAACCCTTCTGCACGCCCACCCACGGGTGGAGCCGGCCGTGGCGGCACACCCAGAGGCAACACGCAGGCCCTTCTGCACGCCCACCCACGGGTGGGCCGGCCGTCAGCGGCACACCCAGTGGCACACGCAAACAGTTCTGCACGCCCACCCACGGGTGGGCCGGCCGTGGCGGCACACCCAGTGGCACACGCAAACCGTTCTGCACGCCCACCCACGGGTGGGCCGGCCGTGGCGGCACACCCAGAGGCAACCGCAGACCCTTCTGCACGCCCACCCACGGGTGGGCCGGCCGTGGCGGCACATCCAGTGGCACACGCAAACAGTTCTGCACGCCCACCCACGGGTGGAGCCGGCCGTGGCGGCACACCCAGAGGCACACGCAGGCCCTTCTGCACGCCCACCCACGGGTGGGCCGGCCGTGGCGGCACACCCAGTGGCATCACGCAAGCAGTTCTGCACGCTCACCCACGGGTGGGCCGTCCGTGGCGGCACATCCAGTGGCACACGCAAACAGTTCTGCACGCCCACCCACGGGTGGGCCGGCCGTGGCGGCACACCCAGAGGCAACGCAGGCACTTCTGCACGCCCACCCACGGGTGGGCCGGCCGTGGCGGCACACCCAGAGGCAACCGCAGGCTTTTCTGCACGCCCACCCACGGGTGGGCCGGCCGTGCGGCACACCCAGTGGCACCGCATAAGCTCTTCTGCACGCCCACCCACGGGTGGGCCGGCCGTCGTGGCACATCCAGTGGCACACGCAAACAGTTCTGCACGCCCACCCACGGGTGGGCCGGCCGTGGCGGCACCCAGAGGCAAACGCAAACCCTTCTGCACGCCCACCCACGGGTGGGCCGGCCGTGGCGACACCCAGAGGCAAACGCAGGCACTTCTGCACGCCCACCCACGGGTGGGCCGGCCGTGCGGCACACCCAGAGGCAACCGCAGGCCCTTCTGCACGCCCACCCACGGGTGGGCCGGCCGTGGCGGCACACCCAGAGGCAACCGCAGGCCCTTCTGCACGCCCACCCACGGGTGGGCCGGCCGTGGCGGCACACCCAGAGGCACACGCAAACAGTTCTGCACGCCCACTCACGGGTGGGCCGGCCGTGGCGGCACACCCAGAGGCACACGCAAACAGTTCTGCACGCCCACTCACGGGTGGGCCGGCCGTGTGGCACACCCAGAGGCAACCGCAGGCACTTCTGCACGCCCACCCACGGGTGGGCCGGCCGTGGCGGCACACCCAGAGGCACACGCAAGCACTTCTGCACGCCCACCCACGGGTGGGCCGGCCGTGGCGGCACACCCAGAGGCAACACGCAAACCGTTCTGCACGCCCACCCACGGGTGGGCCGGCCGTCGCGGCACACCCAGAGGCACACGCAAACAGTTCTGCACGCCCACCCACGGGTGGGCCGGCCGTGCTGGCACACCCAGAGGCAACCGCAAACCGTTCTGCACGCCCACCCACGGGTGGGCCGGCCGTGGCGGCACACCCAGTGGCACACGCAAACAGTTCTGCACGCCCACCCACGGGTGGGCCGGCCGTGGCGGCACACCCAGAGGCAACCGCAAACCGTTCTGCACGCCCACCCACGGGTGGGCCGGCCGTGGCGGCACACCCAGTGGCACACGCAAACAGTTCTGCACGCCCACCCACGGGTGGGCCGGCCGTGGCGGCACACCCAGTGGCATCACGCAAACAGTTCTGCACGCCCACCCACGGGTGGGCCGGCCGTGGCGGCACACCCAGTGGCACACGCAAACAGTTCTGCACGCCCACCCACGGGTGGGCCGGCCGTGGCGGCACACCCAGAGGCACACGCAAACCCTTCTGCACGCCCACCCACGGGTGGGCCGGCCGTGGCGGCACACCCAGAGGCACACGCCAAACAGTTCTGCACGCCCACCCACGGGTGGGCCGGCCGTGGTGGCACACCCAGAGGCAACCGCAGGCCCTTCTGCACGCCCACCCACGGGTGGGCCGGCCGTGGCGGCACACCCAGTGGCACACGCAAACAGTTCTGCACGCCCACCCACGGGTGGGCCGGCCGTGGCGGCACACCCAGAGGCAACCGCAAACCGTTCTGCACGCCCACCCACGGGTGGGCCGGCCGTGCGGCACACCAGTGGCACACGCAAACAGTTCTGCACGCCCACCCACGGGTGGGCCGGCCGTGGCGGCACACCCAGTGGCACACGCAAACCGTTCTGCACGCCCACCCACGGGTGGGCCGGCCGTGGCGGCACATCCAGTGGCACACGCAAACAGTTCTGCACGCCCACCCACGGGTGGGCCGGCCGTGGCGGCACACCCAGAGGCAATCGCAGGCCCTTCTGCACGCCCACCACGGGTGGGCCGGCCGTGTGGCACACCCAGAGGCAACCCCAGGCCTTTCTGCACGCCCACCCACGGGTGGGCCGGCCGTGCGGCACACCCAGTGGCACCGCGCAAGCTCTTCTGCACGCCCACCCACGGGTGGGCCGGCCGTCGCGGCACATCCAGTGGCATCGCGCAAACAGTTCTGCACGCCCACCCACGGGTGGGCCGGCCGTGGCGGCACACCCAGAGGCAAACGCAGGCACTTCTGCACGCCCACCCACGGGTGGGCCGGCCGTGGCGGCACACCCAGTGGCACACGCAAACAGTTCTGCACGCCCACCCACGGGTGGGCCGGCCGTGGCGGCACATCCAGTGGCACACGCAAACAGTTCTGCACGCCCACCCACGGGTGGGCCGGCCGTGCGGCACACCCAGAGGCAACTGCAGGCCCTTCTGCACGCCCACCCACGGGTGGGCCGGCCGTGGTGGCACACCCAGAGGCAACCGCCAGGCGCTTCTGCACGCCCACCCACGGGTGGGCCGGCCGTGGCAGCACACGCAGAGGCAACTGCAGGCCCTTCTGCACGCCCACCCACGGATGGGCGGCCGTGGCGGCACACCCAGAGGCACCGCATGGCCCTTCTGCACGCCCACCCACGGGTCAGCCGGCCGTGGCGGCACATCCAGAGGCACACGCAAACAGTTCTGCACGCCCACCCACGGGTGGGCCGGCCGTGGCGGCACACCCAGAGGCAATCGCAGGCCCTTCTGCACGCCCACCCACGGGTGGGCCGGCCGTGCGGCACAGCCAGTGGCACACGCAAACAGTTCTGCACGCCCACCCACGGGTGGGCCGGCCGTCGCGGCACACACAGAGGCACACGCAGGCCCTTCTGCACGCCCACCCACGGGTGGGCCGGCCGTGGCGGCACACCCAGAGGCAACCGCAGGCCCTTCTGCACGCCCACCCACGGGTGGGCCGGCCGTGGCGGCACACCCAGAGGCAACACGCAAACCCTTCTGCACGCCCACCCACGGGTGGGCCGGCCGTGGCGGCACACCCAGTGGCATCACGCAAACAGTTCTGCACGCCCACCCACGGGTGGGCCGGCCGTGGCGGCACACCCAGAGGCACACGCAGGCACTTCTGCACGCCCACCCACGGGTGGGCCGGCCGTCAGCGGCACACCCAGAGGCAACCGCAGGCCCTTCTGCACGCCCACCCACGGGTGGGCCGGCCGTGGCGGCACACCCAGAGGCACACGCAAACTGTTTTGCACGCCCACCCACGGGTGGGCCGGC
>JAKWBO010000411.1:0-25114 GCA_034336685.1 Luscinia luscinia
CACTGCCAAGAGGGAGTGCTAGCTCCTGGCAGGACTCCGCACTCAGCACCTCAGCCACCAACGGCAAGGGCTGGCTGCTCGAAAGTTGCAGCTCTTGCAATAAAGACAGCACCAGCCAGAAGCGGCACTTACCGTCTCTGAATATTCAGCTTCTCCTGGGGACCATAGCTGGAGGCTTGTTGTCATTTTCCTCCTCTATGGCTTCAGCTCCAGGCGCTGTGGACAGAGAGAAGCATGAGGGATGAGCCATTATCTATCATTTTAGATCCCAGTTCTATTCAGCTCTACAACCTGATCTACTGAGCCAGAACCATAAACGGTCACAGCAATAGAATTCCAAGTCACTCCAACTAAATTAAGATGGGCTGCTACAACAGCACTGCATGTGGCTTTGAATTCAATATTCCAGAATGGATACTGTCAGCAAGCAAGGTTCTGTCTGAATACTGACCTTTGAGTTCCTTCAAACACTACAATGGAAAACTAGGAAATGCCCAGCAGTTGCTGCTGCAGACATGGAAAATGAAAACACTAACAGAATCTCATCCTTTTCTTCAAAGGGGAAGAAATTTTGAGCAAAATGCTTTTGCTTTCTTCATCAAGAGAAAATGAGCAGGGCTTCTCCTCCTCACAAAGCAGCAACCAAAAAAACCAAACGATCAAAGGGTCACCGACTCCAATGCTTAAAGCATCTGGATGCACTGAGGGCATTCTTGCCACAGAAACAGACCCTGTGGGGAGCACTGTCAAGTAGGCATTTCTGGAATTGTGCCTGCAATGTCCGTCATGAGCCTCCCTCTCCCCAGCCTAAAGATCCCTCTGCGCCTCCTCACTGAGCTTGTTCCCCCACCCCTCCCCAGCTCCCTTGCCCTTCTCCAGACGCCCTCAACCCCTCAATGTCTTCCTGCTCCACAGGGGCCCACAACTGGACACAGCACTCGAGCAGCGGCCGCAGCGCTGCCCAGCACAGGGCACAGCTCACTGCCCTGCTCCTGCTGCCCCACAGCTGCTGACACACGCCACGATGCCCTTGGCCTTCTTGGCCACCTGGGCACGCGCTGCCTCTCGCTCAGCTGCTCTTGTTGGGCACCACTGGTTCCCCTTGTCTCAGGCAGATCCCCAGACGCAAACTTGTACATTTGACTTTGGATACAGCATCCGCAATTCCTAAACCTTCTTGGTTTTAGCAACACAAGACTGCAGTCAAGCTTTTTCAGCTTTTCCCCATCTGCAGGCTTCAACGGCATTTTTAAACAGAGTTACCAAGGCACATGAGGCAACACAAAGTATCACGGGATTCATGTGGCATCTGGATTTTGCCTCTGAAATTGGTCCACAAGTATGCAGTTTTGCTCTTTTGACACATGGGATGTGAGTAGGCCCACAAGGATTCATGGACACCACAATCATCTCTTTGCACCTTATCAGAGCGCAGCTGCACTCACACTGCACTCTGCTACTGACCGCTCTGCCTGAAGAGGCAAAAGAACCACCTGGCAATAAAGACACCAAATCTGCCACTGCAAGCTGCAACTCCAAAATGTGTCGCTTAAAGGAATCCAGGGAAGTATAGAAAAGCATCTTGTGAGGACAAAGCACCCCAAAGTGTCTGTGGGCTCAGATCAGCCATTTTTGTGCCTGTAACACATTGGCCAGACTCTGGAGCGGGACACGTCTCCCCAGACCACAGTGTCCTGCCACGTGTCCATCACAACTGTGTCATTGACACACTCCCTCCTCTAGGGCCAGGGAGCCTTCGTGCTTCAGACTGGCCCTTATCAGAATCCCAGCAGACTGCGGCCAAATCATGCCAGATTTAAGCCCATTTTCCACCTGTCACTGCCAAGAGGGAGTGCTAGCTCCTGGCAGGACTCCCGCACTCAGCACCCTCAGCCACCAACGGCAAGGGCTGGCTGCTCAGAAAGTTGCAGCGCTGTCTTGCAATAAAGACAGCACCAGCCAGAAGCGGCACTTACCGTCTCGGAATATTCAGCTTGCGCTGGGACCATAGCTGGAGGCTTGTTGTCATTTTCCTCCTCTATGGCTTCAGCTCCAGGACCTGATGAGAGGGTCACTGGATCGTCTGGGCATGGTTCTGGGCACTGTGGACAGAGAGAAGCATGAGGGATGAGCCATTATCTATCATTTAGAATCCCATTTCTATTCAGCTCTACAACCTGATCTACTGAGCCAGAACCATAAACGGTCACAGCAATAGAATTCCAAGTCACTCCAACTAAATTAAGATGGGCTGCTACAACAGCACTGCATGTGGCTTTGAATTCAATATTCCAGAATGGATACTGTCAGCAAGCAAGGTTCTGTCTGAATACTGACCTTTGAGTTCCTTCAAACACTACAATGGAAAACTAGGAAATGCCCAGCAGTTGCTGCTGCAGACATGGAAAATGAAAACACTAACAGAATCTCATCCTTTTCTTCAAAGGGGAAGAAATTTTAAACAAAATGCTTTTGCTTTCTTCATCAAGAGAAAATGAGCAGGGCTTCTCCTCCTCACAAAGCAGCAACCAAAAAAACCAAACGATCAAAGGGTCACCGACTCCAATGCTTAAAGCATCTGGATGCACTGAGGGCATTCTTGCCACAGAAACAGACCCTGTGGGGAGCACTGTCAAGTAGGCATTTCTGGAATTGTGCCTGCAATGTCCGTCATGAGCCTCCCTCTCCCCAGGCTAAAGATCCCTCTGCGCCTCCTCACTGAGCTTGTTCCCCCACCCCTCCCCAGCTCCCTTGCCCTTCTCCAGACACCATCAACCCCTCAATGGCTTTCTGCTCCACAGGGGCCCACAACTGGACACAGCACTCGAGCAGCGGCCGCGGCGGCTGCCCAGCACAGGGCACAGCTCACTGCCCTGCTCCTGCTGCCCCACTGCTGCTGACACACGCCCACGATGCCCTTGGCCTTCTTGGCCACCTGGGCCGCAGCGCTGCCTCTTGCTCACTTGCTCTTGTTGGGCGCCACTGGTTCCCCTTGTCTCAGGCAGCTCCCCAGACGCAAACTTGCACATTTGACTTTGGATACAGCATCCGCAATTCCTAAACCTTCTTGGTTTTAGCAACACAAGACTGCAGTCAAGCTTTTTCAGCTTTTCCCCATCTGCAGGCTTCAACGGCATTTTTAAACAGAGTTACCAAGGCGCATGAGGCAACACAAAGTATCACGGGATTCATGTGGCATCTGGATTTTGCCTCTGAAATTGGTCCACAAGTATGCACTTTTGCTCTTTTGACACATGGGATGTGAGTAGGCCCACAAGGATTCATAGACACCACAATCATCTCTTTGCACCTTATCAGAGTGCAGCTGCACTCACACTGCACTCTGCTACTGACCGCTCTGCCGGAAGCGGCAAAAGAACCACCTGGCAATAAAGACACCAAATCTGCCTCTTCAAGCTGCAACTCCAAAATGTGTCGCTTAAAGGAATCCAGGGAAGTATAGAAAAGCATCTTGTGAGGACAAAGCACCCCAAAGTGACTGTGGGCTCAGATCAGCCATTTTTGTGCCTGTAACACACTGGCCAGACTCTGGAGCGGGACACGTCTCCCCAGACCACAGTGTCCTGCCACGTGTCCATCACAACTGTGTCATTGACACACTCCCTCCTCTAGGGCCAGGGAGCCTTCGTGCTTCAGACTGGCCCTTATCAGAATCCCAGCAGACTGCGGCCAAATCATGCCAGTTTTAAGCCCATTTTCCACCTGTCACTGCCAAGAGGGAGTGCTAGCTTCTTGCAGGACTCCCGCACTCAGCACCCTCAACCACCACCGGCAAGGGCTGGCTGCTCAGAAAGTTGCAGCGCTGTCTTGCAATAAAGACAGCACCAGCCAGAAGCGGCACTTACCGTCTCGGAATATTCAGCTTGCGCTGGGACCATAGCTGGAGGCTTGTTGTCATTTTCCTCCTCTATGGCTTCAACTCCAGGACCTGATGAGAGGGTCACTGGATCGTCTGGGCATGGTTCTGGGCGCTGTGGACAGAGAGAAGCATGAGGGATGAGCCATTATCTATCATTTAGAATCCCATTTCTATTCAGCTCTACAACCTGATCTACTGAGCCAGAACCATAAACGGTCACAGCAATAGAATTCCAAGTCACTCCAACTAAATTAAGATGGGCTGCTACAACAGCACTGCATGTGGCTTTGAATTCAATATTCCAGAATGGATACTGTCAGCAAGCAAGGTTCTGTCTGAATACTGACCTTTGAGTTCCTTCAAACACTACAATGGAAAACTAGGAAATGCCCAGCAGTTGCTGCTGCAAACATGGAAAATGAAAACACTAACAGAATCTCATCCTTTTCTTCAAAGGGGGAGAAATTTTAAACAAATTGCTTTTGCTTTCTTCATCAAGAGAAAATGAGCAGGGCTTCTCCTCCTCACAAAGCAGCAACCAAAAAAACCAAACGATCAAAGGGTCACCGACTCCAATGCTTAAAGCATCTGGATGCACTGAGCGCATTCTTGCCACAGAAACAGACCCTGTGGGGAGCACTGTCAAGTAGGCATTTCTGGAATTGTGCCTGCAATGTCCGTCATGAGCCTCCCTCTCCCCAGGCTAAAGATCCCTCTGCGCCTCCTCACTGAGCTTGTTCCCCCACCCCTCCCCAGCTCCCTTGCCCTTCTCCAGACACCCTCAACCCCTCAATGTCTTCCAGCTCCACAGGGGCCCACAACTGGACACAGCACTCGAGCAGCGGCCGCAGCGCTGCCCAGCACAGGGCACAGCTCACTGCCCTGCTCCTGCTGCCCCACAGCTGCTGACACACGCCACGATGCCCTTGGCCTTCTTGGCCACCTGGGCACGCGCTGCCTCTTGCTCAGCTGCTCTTGTTGGGCACCACTGGTTCCCCTTGTCTCAGGCAGCTCCCCAGACGCAAACTTGCACATTTGACTTTGGATACAGCATCCGCAATTCCAAAACCTTCTTGGTTTTAGCAACACAAGACTGCAGTCAAGCTTTTTCAGCTTTTCCCCATCTGCAGGCTTCAACGGCATTTTTAAACAGAGTTACCAAGGCACATGAGGCAACACAAAGTATCACGGGATTCATGTGGCATCTGGATTTTGCCTCTGAAATTGGTCCACAAGTATGCACTTTTGCTCTTTTGACACATGGGATGTGAGTAGGCCCACAAGGATTCATGGACACCACAATCATCTCTTTGCACCTTATCAGAGCGCAGCTGCACTCACACTGCACTCTGCTACTGACCGCTCTGCCTGAAGAGGCAAAAGAACCACCTGGCAATAAAGACACCAAATCTGCCACTTCAAGCTGCAACTCCAAAATGTGTCGCTTAAAGGAATCCAGGGAAGTATAGAAAAGCATCTTGTGAGGACAAAGCACCCCAAAGTGACTGTGGGCTCAGATCAGCCATTTTTGTGCCTGTAACACATTGGCCAGACTCTGGAGCGGGACACGTCTCCCCAGACCACAGTGTCCTGCCACGTGTCCATCACAACTGTGTCATTGACACACTCCCTCCTCTAGGGCCAGGGAGCCTTCGTGCTTCAGACTGGCCCTTATCACAATCCCAGCAGACTGCGGCCAAATCATGCCAGATTTAAGCCCGTTTTCCACCTGTCACTGCCAAGAGGGAGTGCTAGCTCCTGGCAGGACTCCTGCACTCAGCACCCTCAGCCACCAACGGCAAGGGCTGGCTGCTCAGAAAGTTGCAGCGCTGTCTTGCAATAAAGACAGCACCAGCCAGAAGCGGCACTTACCGTCTCGGAATATTCAGCTTGCGCTGGGACCATAGCTGGAGGCTTGTTGTCATTTTCCTCCTCTATGGCTTCAGCTCCAGGACCTGATGAAAGGGTCACTGGATCGTGTGGGGCTGGTTCTGGGCGCTGTGGACAGAGAGAAGCATGAGGGATGGGCCATTATCTATCATTTGGGATCCCAGTTCTATTCAGCTCTACAACCTGATCTACTGAGGCAGAACCATAAACGGTCATAGCAATGGGATTCAAAGTCACGCCAACTAAATTAAGATGGACTGCTACAACAGCACTGCATGTGGCTTTGAATTCAATCTTCCAGAATGGATACTGTCAGCAAGCAAGGTTCTGCCTGAATTCTGACCTTGGAGTTCCTTAAAGCACTAGTATGGAAAATTAGGAAATGCCCAGCTGTTGCTGCTGCAGACATGGAAAATGAAAACACTAACAGAATCTCATCCTTTTCTTCAAAAGGGAAGAAATTTTGAGCAAAATGCTTTTGCTTTCTTCATCAAGAGAAAATGAGCAGGGCTTCTCCTCCTCACAAAGCAGCAACCAAAAAAACCAAACGATCAAAGGGTCACCGACTCCAATGCTTAAAGCATCTGGATGCACTGAGGGCATTCTTGCCACAGAAACAGACCCTGTGGGGAGCACTGTCAAGTAGGCATTTCTGGAATTGTGCCTGCAATGTCCGTCATGAGCCTCCCTCTCCCCAGGCTAAAGATCCCTCTGCGCCTCCTCACTGAGCTTGTTCCCCCACCCCTCCCCAGCTCCCTTGCCCTTCTCCAGACACCCTCAACCCCTCAATGTCTTCCTGCTCCACAGGGGCCCACAACTGGACACAGCACTCGAGCAGCGGCCGCAGCGCTGCCCAGCACAGGGCACAGCTCACTGCCCTGCTCCTGCTGCCCCACTGCTGCTGACACACGCCACGATGCCCTTGGCCTTCTTGGCCACCTGGGCACGCGCTGCCTCTTGCTCACTTGCTCTTGTTGGGCACCACTGGTTCCCCTTGTCTCAGGCAGCTCCCCAGACGCAAACTTGCACATTTGACTTTGGATACAGCATCCGCATTTCCAAAACCTTCTTGGTTTTAGCAACACAAGACTGCAATCAAGCTTGTGCTGCTTTTCCCCCTCTGCAGGCTTCCACGGCATTTTTAAACAGTTACCAAGGCACATGAGGCAACACAAAGTATCTCGGGATTCATGTAGCATCTGGATTTTCTCTCTGAAATTGGTTTACAGGTATGCAGTTTGGCTGTTTTAACACATGAGATGTGAGTAGGCCCACAAGGATTCATGGCCACCACAATCATCTCTTTGCATCTTATCAGAACACAGCTGCACTCACACTGCACTCTGCTACTGACCGCTCTGCCCGAAAAGGCAAAAGAACCACCTGGCAATAAAGACACCAAATCTGCCACTTCAAGTTGCAACTCCACAATGTGTCTCTTAAAGGAATGTAGGTAAGTATAGAAAACCGCCTGGTGAGGACAAAGCACCCCAAAGTGACTGTGGGCTCAGATCACCCATTTTTGTGCTTGTACCTCCTTGGCAGGACTCTGCAGTGGGACACGTCTCCCCAGACCACAGTGTCCTGCTACGTGTCCATCACAACTGTGTCATTGACACACTCCCTCCTCTAGGGCCAGGGAGCCTTCGTGCTTCAGACTGGCCCTTATCACAATCCCAGCAGACTGCGGCCAAATCATGCCAGATTTAAGCCCCTTTTTCCACCCGTCACTGCCAACGGAAGAGTGCTAGCTCCTGGCAGGACTCCTGCACTCAGCACCCTCAGCCACCAACGGCAAGGGCTGGCTGCTCAGAAAGTTGCAGCGCTGTCTTGCAATAAAGACAGCACCAGCCAGAAGTGGCACTTACCGTCCCCGAATATTCAGCTTCTCCTGGGACCATAGCTGGAGGCTTGTTGTCATTTTCCTCCTCTATGGCTTCATCTCCAGCAGCTGACAGGGTCACTGCATCGTCTGGGGCTGCTTCTGGGCGCTGTGGACAGAGAGAAGCATGAGGGATGAGCCATTATCTATCATTTGGGATCCCAGTTCTATTCAGCTCTACAACCTGATCTACTGAGGCAGAACCATAAACGGTCAGAGCAATGGGATTCAAAGTCACTCCAACGAAATTAAGATGGACTGCTACAACAGCACTGCATGTGGCTTTGAATTCAATCTTCCAGAATGGATACTGTCAGCTAGCAAGGTTCTGCCTGAATACTGACCTCTGAGTTCCCTAAAACTCTAAAATGGAAAATTAGGAAATGCCCAGCTGTTGCTGCTGCAGACATGGAAAATGAAAACACTAACAGAATCTCATCCTTTTCTTCAAAAGGGAAGAAATTTTGAGCAAAATGCTTTTGCTTTCTTCATCAAGAGAAAATGAGCAGGCTTCCCCTCCTCACAATGCAGCAACCGAAAAAAACAAACCATCAAAATGTCACCGACTCCAATGCTTAAAGCATCTGGATGCACTGAGGGCATTCTTGTCACAGAAACAGACCCTCTGGGGAGCACGGTCAAGTAGGTATGTCTGGAATTGTGCCTGCAATGTCCATCCTGCGTCTCCCTCTCCCAAGGCTAAAGATCCCTCTGCGCCTCCTCACTGAGCTTGCTCCCCACCCCTCCCCAGCTCCCTTGCCCTTCTCCAGACACCATCAACCCCTCAATGGCTTTCTGCTCCACAGGGGCCCACAACTGGACACAGCACTCGAGCAGCGGCCGCAGCGGTGCCCAGCACAGGGCACAGCTCACTGCCCTGCTCCTGCTGCCCCACTGCTGCTGACACACGCCACGATGCCCTTGGCCTTCTTGGCCACCTGGGCACGCGCTGCCTCTTGCTCACTTGCTCTTGTTGGGCACCACTGGTTCCCCTTGTCTCAGGCAGCTCCCCAGACGCAAACTTGCACATTTGACTTTGGATACAGCATCCGCATTTCCAAAACCTTCTTGGTTTTAGCAACACAAGACTGCAGTCAAGCTTTTGCAGCTTTTCCCCATCTGCAGGCTTCGACGGCATTTTTAAACAGAGTTACCAAGGCACATGAGGCAACACAAAGTATCCCGGGATTCATGTGGCATCTGGATTTTGCCTCTGAAATTGGTCCACAAGTTTTGCTGTTTGACACATGGGATGTGAGTAGGCCCACAAGGATTCATGGCCACCACAATCATCTCTTTGCACCTTATCAGAACACAGCTGCATTCACACTGCACTCTGCTACTGAGTGCTCTGCCCGAAGAGGCAAAAGAACCACCTGGCAATAAAGACACCAAATCTGCCACTGCAAGCTGCAACTCCACAATGTGTCTCTTAAAGGAATCCAGGGAAGTATAGAAAAGCACCTTGTGAGGACAAAGCACCCCAAAGTGACTGTGGGTTCAGATCAGCATTTTTGTGCCTGTAACACTTTGGCCAGACTTGGCCGTGGGACACGTCTCCCCAGACCACAGTGTCCTGCCACGTGTCCATCACAACTGTGTCATTGACACACTCCCTCCTCTAGGGCCAGGGAGCCTTCGTGCTTCAGACTGGCCCTTATCACAATCCCAGCAGACTGCGGCCAAATCATGCCAGATTTAAGCCCGTTTTCCACCTGTCACTGCCAAGAGGGAGTGCTAGCTCCTGGCAGGACTCCTGCACTCAGCACCCTCAGCCACCAACGGCAAGGGCTGGCTGCTCAGAAAGTTGCAGCGCTCTCTTGCAATAAAGACAGCACCAGCCAGAAGTGGCACTTACCGTCCCCGAATATTCAGCTTCTCCTGGGACCATAGCTGGAGGCTTGTTGTCATTTTCCTCCTCTATGGCTTCATCTCCAGCAGCTGACAGGGTCACTGCATCGTCTGGGGCTGCTTCTGGGCACTGTGGACAGAGAGAAGCATGAGGGATGGGCCATTATCTATCATTTGGGATCCCAGTTCTATTCAGCTCTACAACCTGATCTACTGAGGCAGAACCATAAACGGTCAGAGCAATGGGATTCAAAGTCACGCCAACGAAATTAAGATGGACTGCTACAACAGCACTGCATGTGGCTTTGAATTCAATCTTCCAGAATGGATACTGTCAGCTAGCAAGGTTCTGCCTGAATACTGACCTCTGAGTTCCCTAAAACTCTAAAATGGAAAATTAGGAAATGCCCAGCTGTTGCTGCTGCAGACATGGAAAATGAAAACACTAACAGAATCTCATCCTTTTCTTCAAAAGGGAAGAAATTTTGAGCAAAATGCTTTTGCTTTCTTCATCAAGAGAAAATGAGCAGACTTCCCCTCCTCACAATGCAGCAACCGAAAAAAACAAACCATCAAAGTGTCACCGACTCCAATGCTTAAAGCATCTGGATGCACTGAGGGCATTCTTGTCACAGAAACAGACCCTCTGGGGAGCACGGTCAAGTAGGCATTTCTGGAATTGTGCCTGCAATGTCCATCCTGCGTCTCCCTCTCCCAAGGCTAAAGATCCCTCTGCGCCTCCTCACTGAGCTTGCTCCCCACCCCTCCCCAGCTCCCTTGCCCTTCTCCAGACACCATCAACCCCTCAATGGCTTTCTGCTCCACAGGGGCCCACAACTGGACACAGCACTCGAGCAGCGGCCGCAGCGGTGCCCAGCACAGGGCACAGCTCACTGCCCTGCTCCTGCTGCCCCACTGCTGCTGACACACGCCACGATGCCCTTGGCCTTCTTGGCCACCTGGGCACGCGCTGCCTCTTGCTCACTTGCTCTTGTTGGGCACCACTGGTTCCCCTTGTCTCAGGCAGCTTCCCAGATGCAAACTTGCACATTTGACTTTGGATACAGCATCCGCATTTCCAAAACCTTCTTGGTTTTAGCAACACAAGACTGCAGTCAAGCTTTTGCAGCTTTTCCCCCTCTGCAGGCTTCCATGGCATTTTTAAACAGTTACCAAGGCACATGAGGCAACACAAAGTATCTCGGGATTCATGTAGCATCTGGATTTTTTTCTGAAATTGGTCCACAGGTATGCAGTTTGGCTGTTTTAACACATGAGATGTGAGTAGGCCCACAAGGATTCATGGACACCACAATCATCTCTTTGCATCTTATCAGAACACAGCTGCACTCACACTGCACTCTGCTACTGACCGCTCTGCCCGAAAAGGCAAAAGAACCACCTGGCAATAAAGACACCAAATCTGCCACTTCAAGCTGCAACTCCACAATGTGTCTCTTAAAGGAATCCAGGCAAGTATAGAAAAGCATCTGGTGAGGACAAAGCACCCCAAAGTGACTGTGGGCTCAGATCACCCATTTTTGTGCTTGTAACACTTTGGCAGGACTCTGCAGTGGGACACGTCTCCCCAGACCACAGTGTCCTGCTACGTGTCCATCACAACTGTGTCATTGACACACTCCCTCCTCTAGGGCCAGGGAGCCTTCGTGCTTCAGACTGGCCCTTATCACAATCCCAGCAGACTGCGGCCAAATCATGCCAGATTTAAGCCCGTTTTCCACCTGTCACTGCCAAGAGGGAGTGCTAGCTCCTGGCAGGACTCCTGCACTCAGCACCCTCAGCCACCAACGGCAAGGGCTGGCTGCTCAGAAAGTTGCAGCGCTCTCTTGCAATAAAGACAGCACCAGCCAGAAGTGGCACTTACCGTCCCCGAATATTCAGCTTCTCCTGGGACCATAGCTGGAGGCTTGTTGTCATTTTCCTCTTCTATGCATTCATCTCCAGGACCTGAGAGGGTCACTGGATCGTCTGGGGCTGGTTCTGGGCACTGTGGACAAAGAGAAGTATGAGGGATGGGCCATTATCTATCATTTGGTATCCCAGTTCTATTCAGCTCTACAACCTGATCTACTGAGGCAGAACCATAAACGGTCATAGCAATGGGATTCAAAGTCACGCCAACTAAATTAAGATGGACTGCTACAACAGCACTGCATGTGGCTTTGAATTCAATCTTCCAGAATGGATACTGTCAGCAAGCAAGGTTCTGCCTGAATACTGACCTTTGAGTTCCTTAAAACACTAAAATGGAAAATTAGGAAATGCCCAGCTGTTGCTGCTGCAGACATGGAAAATGAAAACACTAACAGAATCTCATCCTTTTCTTCAAAAGGGAAGAAATTTTGAGCAAAATGCTTTTGCTTTCTTCATCAAGAGAAAATGAGCAGGGCTTCTCCTCCTCACAATGCAGCAACCAAAAAACCAAACGATCAAAGTGTCACCGACTCCAATGCTTAAAGCATCTGGATGCACTGAGGGCATTCTTGTCACAGAAACAGACCCTCTGGGGAGCACGGTCAAGTAGGCATTTCTGGAATTGTGCCTGCAATGTCCATCATGAGCCTCCCTCTCCCAAGGCTAAAGATCCCTCTGCGCCTCCTCACTGAGCTTGTTCCCCACCCCTCCCCAGCTCCCTTGCCCTTCTCCAGACACCATCAACCCCTCAATGGCTTTCTGCTCCACAGGGGCCCACAACTGGACACAGCACTCGAGCAGCGGCCGCAGCGGTGCCCAGCACAGGGCACAGCTCACTGCCCTGCTCCTGCTGCCCCACTGCTGCTGACACACGCCACGATGCCCTTGGCCTTCTTGGCCACCTGGGCACGCGCTGCCTCTTGCTCACTTGCTCTTGTTGGGCACCACTGGTTCCCCTTGTCTCAGGCAGCTTCCGAGACGCAAACTTGCACATTTGACTTTGGATACAGCATCCGCATTTCCAAAACCTTCTTGGTTTTAGCAACACAAGACTGCAATCCAGCTTGTGCTGCTTTTCCCCCTCTGCAGGCTTCCACGGCATTTTTAAACAGTTACCAAGGCACATGAGGCAACACAAAGTATCTCGGGATTCATGTAGCATCTGGATTTTCTCTCTGAAATTGGTTTACAGGTATGCAGTTTGGCTGTTTTAACACATGAGATGTGAGTAGGCCCACAAGGATTCATGGACACCACAATCATCTCTTTGCATCTTATCAGAACACAGCTGCACTCACACTGCACTCTGCTACTGACCGCTCTGCCCGAAAAGGCAAAAGAACCACCTGGCAATAAAGACACCAAATCTGCCACTTCAAGTTGCAACTCCACAATGTGTCTCTTAAAGGAATCCAGGCAAGTATAGAAAAGCATCTGGTAAGGATAAAGCACCCCAAAGTGACTGTGGGCTCAGATCACCCATTTTTGTGCTTGTACCTCCTTGGCAGGACTCTGCAGTGGGACACGTCTCCCCAGACCACAGTGTCCTGCTACGTGTCCATCACAACTGTGTCATTGACACACTCCCTCCTCTAGGGCCAGGGAGCCTTCGTGCTTCAGACTGGCCCTTATCACAATCCCAGCAGACTGCGGCCAAATCATGCCAGATTTAAGCCCTTTTTCCACCTGTCACTGCCAAGGGAGAGTGCTAGCTCCTGGCAGGACTCCTGCACTCAGCACCCTCAGCCACCAACGGCAAGGGCTGGCTGCTCAGAAAGTTGCAGCGCTCTCTTGCAAGAAAGACAGCACCAGCCAGAAGTGGCACTTACCGTCCCCGAATATTCAGCTTCTCCTGGGACCATAGCTGGAGGCTGGTTGTCGTTTTCCTCCTCTATGGCTTCATCTCCAGCAGCTGACAGGGTCACTGCATCATCTGGGGCTGCTTCTGGGCACTGTGGACAGAGAGAAGTATGAGGGATGAGCCATTATCTATCATTTGGGATCCCAGTTCTATTCAGCTCTACAACCTGATCTACTGAGGCAGAACCATAAACGGTCAGAGCAATGGGATTCAAAGTCACGCCAACGAAATTAAGATGGACTGCTACAACAGCACTGCATGTGGCTTTGAATTCAATCTTCCAGAATGGATACTGTCAGCTAGCAAGGTTGTGCCTGAATACTGACCTCTGAGATCCCTAAAACTCTAAAATGGAAAATTAGGAAATGCCCAGCTGTTGCTGCTGCAGACATGGAAAATGAAAACACTAACAGAATCTCATCCTTTTCTTCAAAAGGGAAGAAATTTTGTGCAAAATGCTTTTGCTTTCTTCATCAAGAGAAAATGAGCAAGGCTTCTCCTTCTCACAATGAAGCCACGGAAAAAAACCAAACCATCAAAGTGTCACCGACTCCAATGCTTAAAGCATCTGGATGCACTGAGGGCATTCTTGTCACAGAAACAGACCCTCTGGGGAGCACGGTCAAGTAGGTATTTCTGGAATTGTGCCTGCAATGTCCATCCTGCGTCTCCCTCTCCCAAGGCTAAAGATCCCTCTGCGCCTCCTCACTGAGCTTGTTCCCCACCCTCCCCAGCTCCCTTGCCCTTCTCCAGACACCATCAACCCCTCAATGGCTTTCTGCTCCACAGGGGCCCACAACTGGACACAGCACTCGAGCAGCGGCCGCAGCGGTGCCCAGCACAGGGCACAGCTCACTGCCCTGCTCCTGCTGCCCCACTGCTGCTGACACACGCCACGATGCCCTTGGCCTTCTTGGCCACCTGGGCACGCGCTGCCTCTTGCTCACTTGCTCTTGTTGGGCACCACTGGTTCCCCTTGTCTCAGGCAGCTTCCCAGACGCAAACTTGCACATTTGACTTTGGATACAGCATCCGCATTTCCAAAACCTTCTTGGTTTTAGCAACACAAGACTGCAGTCAAGCTTGTGCTGCTTTTCCCCCTCTGCAGGCTTCCACGGCATTTTTAAACAGTTACCAAGGCACATGAGGCAACACAAAGTATCTCGGGATTCATGTAGCATCTGGATTTTGCCTCTGAAATTGGTTCACAGGTATGCAGTTTGGCTGTTTTGACACATGGGATGTGAGTAGGCCCACAAGGATTCATGGACACCACAATCATCTCTTTGCATCTTATCAGAACACAGCTGCACTCACACTGCACTCTGCTACTGACCGCTCTGCCCGAAAAGGCAAAAGAACCACCTGGCAATAAAGACACCAAATCTGCCACTTCAAGTTGCAACTCCACAATGTGTCTCTTAAAGGAATCCAGGCAAGTATAGAAAAGCATCTGGTAAGGATAAAGCACCCCAAAGTGACTGTGGGCTCAGATCACCCATTTTTGTGCTTGTACCTCCTTGGCAGGACTCTGCAGTGGGACACGTCTCCCCAGACCACAGTGTCCTGCTACGTGTCCATCACAACTGTGTCATTGACACACTCCCTCCTCTAGGGCCAGGGAGCCTTCGTGCTTCAGACTGGCCCTTATCACAATCCCAGCAGACTGCGGCCAAATCATGCCAGATTTAAGCCCTTTTTCCACCTGTCACTGCCAAGGGAGAGTGCTAGCTCCTGGCAGGACTCCTGCACTCAGCACCCTCAGCCACCAACGGCAAGGGCTGGCTGCTCAGAAAGTTGCAGCGCTCTCTTGCAATAAAGACAGCACCAGCCAGAAGTGGCACTTACCGTCCCCGAATATTCAGCTTCTCCTGGGACCATAGCTGGAGGCTTGTTGTCATTTTCCTCCTCTATGGCTTCATCTCCAGCAGCTGACAGGGTCACTGCATCGTCTGGAGCTGCTTCTGGGCACTGTGGACAGAGAGAAGCATGAGGGATGGGCCATTATCTATCATTTGGGATCCCAGTTCTATTCAGCTCTACAACCTGATCTACTGAGGCAGAACCATAAACGGTCAGAGCAATGGGATTCAAAGTCACGCCAACGAAATTAAGATGGACTGCTACAACAGCACTGCATGTGGCTTTGAATTCAATCTTCCAGAATGGATACTGTCAGCTAGCAAGGTTCTGCCTGAATACTGACCTCTGAGTTCCCTAAAACTCTAAAATGGAAAATTAGGAAATGCCCAGCTGTTGCTGCTGCAGACATGGAAAATGAAAACACTAACAGAATCTCATCCTTTTCTTCAAAAGGGAAGAAATTTTGAGCAAAATGCTTTTGCTTTCTTCATCAAGAGAAAATGAGCAGGCTTCCCCTCCTCACAATGCAGCAACCGAAAAAACCAAACCATCAAAGTGTCACCGACTCCAATGCTTAAAGCATCTGGATGCACTGAGGGCATTCTTGTCACAGAAACAGACCCTCTGGGGAGCACGGTCAAGTAGGTATTTCTGGAATTGTGCCTGCAATGTCCATCCTGCGTCTCCCTCTCCCAAGGCTAAAGATCCCTCTGCGCCTCCTCACTGAGCTTGTTCCCCACCCTCCCCAGCTCCCTTGCCCTTCTCCAGACACCACTCAACCCCTCAATGGCTTTCTGCTCCACAGGGGCCCACAACTGGACACAGCACTCGAGCAGCGGCCGCAGCGGTGCCCAGCACAGGGCACAGCTCACTGCCCTGCTCCTGCTGCCCCACTGCTGCTGACACACGCCACGATGCCCTTGGCCTTCTTGGCCACCTGGGCACGCGCTGCCTCTTGCTCACTTGCTCTTGTTGGGCACCACTGGTTCCCCTTGTCTCAGGCAGCTCCCCAGACGCAAACTTGCACATTTGACTTTGGATACAGCATCCGCAATTCCAAAACCTTCTTGGTTTTAGCAACACAAGACTGCAGTCAAGCTTGTGCTGCTTTTCCCCCTCTGCAGGCTTCCACGGCATTTTTAAACAGTTACCAAGGCACATGAGGCAACACAAAGTATCTCGGGATTCATGTAGCATCTGGATTTTGCCTCTGAAATTGGTCCACAGGTATGCAGTTTGGCTGTTTTGACACATGGGATGTGAGTAGGCCCACAAGGATTCATGGACACCACAATCATCTCTTTGCACCTTATCAGAACACAGCTGCACTCACACTGCACTCTGCTACTGACTGCTCTGCCCGAAGAGGCAAAAGAACCACCTGGCAATAAAGACACCAAATCTGCCACTTCAAGCTGCAACTCCACAATGTGTCTCTTAAAGGAATCCAGGCAAGTATAGAAAAGCATCTGGTGAGGACAAAGCACCCCAAAGTGACTGTGGGCTCAGATCAGCCAGTTTTGTGCTCGTAACACACTGGCCAGACTCTGCAGTGGGACACGTCTCCCCAGACACAGGTGTCCTGCTACGTGTCCATCACAACTGTGTCATTGACACACTCCCTCCTCTAGGGCCAGGGAGCCTTCGTGCTTCAGACTGGCCCTTATCACAATCCCAGCAGACTGCGGCCAAATCATGCCAGATTTAAGCCCATTTTCTACCTGTCACTGCCAAAGGACTGTGCTAGCTCCTGGCAGAACTCCTGCACTCAGCACCCTCAGCCACCAACGGCAAGGGCTGGCTGCTCAGAAAGTTGCAGCGCTCTCTTGCAATAAAGACAGCACCAGCCAGAAGTGGCACTTACCGTCTCCGAATATTCAGCTTCTCCTGGGACCATAGCTGAAGCATTGTTTTCATTTTCCTCCTCTATGGCTTCATCTCCAGCAGCTGATAGGGTCACTGTATCATTTCGTGGTCGTTCTGGGCGCTGTGGACAGAGAGAAGCATGAGGGATGGGCCATTATCTATCATTTGGAATCCCAGTTCTATTCAGCTCTACAACCTGATCTACTGAGGCAGAACCATAAACAGTTAGAGCAATGGGATTCAAACTCACTCCAACTAAGTTAAAATGCGCTGTTCCAACAGCACTGCATGTGGCTTTGAATTCAATCTTCCAGAATGGATACTGTCAGCAAGCAAGGTTCTGCCTGAATACTGACCTCTGAGTTCCCTAAAACTCTAAAATGGAAAATTAGGAAATGCCCAGCTGTTGCTGCTGCAGACATGGAAAATGAAAACACTAACAGAATCTCATCCTTTTCTTCAAAAGGGAAGAAATTTTGAGCAAAATGCTTTTGCTTTCTTCATCAAGAGAAAATGAGCAAGGCTTCTCCTCCTCACAATGCAGCAACCGAAAAAACCAACTGATCAAAGTGTCACCGACTTCTATGCTTAAAGCATTGGTCATTCTTGTCACAGAAACAGACCCTGTGGGGAGCACGGTCAAGTAGGCATTTCTGGAATTGTGCCTGCAATGTCCATCATGAGCCTCCCTCTCCCATGGCTAAAGATCCCTCTGCGCCTCCTCACTGAGCTTGTTCCCCCACCCCTCCCCAGCTCCCTTGCCCTTCTCCAGACAACATCAACCCCTCAATGGCTTTCTGCTCCACAGGGGCCCACAACTGGACACAGCACTCGAGCAGCGGCCGCAGTGGTGCCCAGCACAGGGCACAGCTCACTGCCCTGCTCCTGCTGCCCCACTGCTGCTGACACACGCCACGATGCCCTTGGCCTTCTTGGCCACCTGGGCACGCGCTGCCTCTTGCTCAGCTGTTCTTGTGTGGCGTCTCTGGCTGCTTTTGTCTTGGGCAACCCCATATGCTTAAGTTTGTAGTCTTAACTTTTGATACAATTTTAAGATATCTTTCCTTTTCTTAGTATTGCTGACATCACTCCAAGACTTCTGTTGTACCAGCTTTTCTATTAAGGCAACATCATTAACTCTCATAGCAATGGAATTCTATGTCACTCCGACTATATTTATGTAGACTCATTTGAACGAACTGCATATTGCTCTAAATTAAAATTTCCAGAATTTCTGCTATCAGGAAGCAACGTTCTCACTGGAAACTCAGCTTTGAATTCTGTAGAGCTCTGAAATGATGAATTAGGAAATAGCCAGTGATGTCTTTGCCATTGATGCTTCAGAATGGAAGAGGATTTGCTTTCATCCCACCTAACTGGCCCTTTACTCTCTACTGCCACAGGCCAAGCTCACTGCTTTGTCCTCATTTCTTTAAGACCAGGAACATTCAATGTTCCTTTCTCACTCACCTCAGATGTGGCGCCTCCGAATACACGTCTCAGATGACCTGTAGTGGGAGAGGAAAATTAAGCAGATTCTTTAAGACAACTGCTCGGGCTGATGAATCCCACAGAACAAGTCAACCCAAAGAGAGAGCATTTTCTATTTCACAACAGGTGCCCAGGAGACACAGCTCTTTCACGCTGCCAGCAAGAGAACAGGACGATATTCCAGGCTATGACTATGTATTTGCCTCTTCTGCCAGCAAATTAATACAAACTCGTTCACTATAATGCAAATAATTCTTTAACGCTCAATTCTTCTTTTCTGCCCTACACATAAAGCAGCTTTTTTAAATCCTCTTCTTCTGGTACTTTTTTTTTTTTTAATTAGTTGCATGCACTAATTCTCATTAACTTGCTGAAAAGAGTTGCCCAGAAAAGCTCTGCAAGTTCTTTTGGCTGTGAAACTGCACAGCAGTAGCTCCAGGGTTCAGGAGCAAACACTCACTGCTTTGTAATTTGCACTTCATTGTAAAGGGAATCACTCTTTTAGCATTTAGTAAAGGGTCAAGTTAGACATCAAATGTTTTCATGATGAATTTAGGAAAACTAAGCTTTCTCTGAATTCTTGTAAGAACTGCAGAAATTTTAGAAGGCATTCTGAGAAGGTCTCCCAGTCGGCATTTTCAAATTTTTCCTGCATGATCCAGCAAACTGTGGAAATGTCAGACTCTGCTGCCACAGACTCTCCCGTGGAGGGATGCGACCCCTGCACATTCCGTTGCAAGTGCTGCCTACAGCCCCCTGGCAACAGACACCCCATTTTGAGTGGAACGTGTTGACAGGAGCTTTACCAAACCAGTGGCATCCCAATGCTCTTTCTGTTTCCAAATCAACCCAGTCACTAAGAAAGAGAAGGAAGACATACAAAAGCCAGGTTAGGTTACACCCAATGAAAATCTCTACTTACATGCCAAGTGAGTCAGGTAATAGCTAGAATAACCAAATCCATAAACAGTGACAACTGCAGCAACGATTTCCTCCATCACTGCTGCATTGTTTTGCAAGTTTGGAACACAAAAGAAAACAAGGTTCTTGTTATTGCGCAGTTGCCCACGGACAAACCGTGGGACGCTCCTGCGCTAAGCATGCCCAAGGGCAGCTCTGGCACTGAGGCCCTTTGTGCACCAAGGCAGCCTTCTCATGTCACCACAACAACGTGGCAACCCTGCCCTGACATCACAAAGCAAACGTTCTGCATTGCTCCCTGAATTTATGCAAAGCAGCCCAACCTTCCCCACAGCAAGCACAAAATAGCACGGGAAGTTTTCCTGTCCCAAAGCAGCACAAATTCCATGGGTGGGTCAAACCCTGCTGCTCAAGGGATCCAAGAGTAACTCCAAGAGTGCCCCAAGAACCTACAGCCTGTACCTGAACTGAGCGCTCAGATGGGACCAAAGCAAAGAAACCACACCAAGAAAATGGCCCAAAGCATTGCACAGAACTAGGAGAGAAGGCGCTGTTGGCATAACAGCTGAAATAATTCCTAACAAATGTCTCCACATATTTGCACATTTATTGGACACGCCCAGGGCTCCTGTGTAGGTGCATCTCTGCCATTATTCCACTCTGGAAGCAGTCAAACTGGCACGATCTGCCAGGTACGCAGTGCACTTTCAGGACATCTCCTGGATCAAACCAGCGTGCATCACGTACTTCTCACCCCTCCACCCCTGAACCAGGCTTTCTATCTCCTGCTCAGGACTGGAATTTTCCCAGTCACAGCATCAGCTCACACATGGCCATTGCGTGACATGAGGCCACGATGGCCCATGATACTGACTCCATGCCAACAATGGCTCCTTTTCCAAAGGTGGACTGCCCACCGATTCACCAATACGTTGTTTCCCTTTCAAGGGTCAAGTTCCCACCTGTTAAACAATACAGTTTTCTTCATTGCCTTGTCGACCTGCTCAAACATGGATCAAATATGGCAGGGCCTCAGACACGACTGCTCCCTGACACGGTGGTTTGGGTACCATCCCATTCCTCCAACTCTCCTTTGGTGGTCAAGAGCCTCCTAAAACCACTTTCATTCCCTTGAATGCATTCCAGCTACCTTCTTAAGACAACCACTCTCTTTATTCTCAAGACAAAGCCACTTGCACACAATAATCACTGTCATGGAGGAATACAGGACTAAGCACTGTGTGGTAAAGCTTAAGGAATTCACAATTTGTTACAGTGAAACATTTTTCCAACATTTTCCACTGCACTCTACTGCCAGCAGACATTCCCCCCGCCCCGTCCCATTCCCCTTGCAGAACCCTGTACCTACTATCCATGGGCACCAGGGAAGGAGCAGCAGGCACACAGGAGATGCCCCTGCTGCACTGGGCAGGAACCAAAACGCTCTCGAGTCACAGCTGGAGGCCTGTAGCTGCACAGGATGCTCTGGCTGCCCCACTCCTCATTGGAATTTAGCATTTGAAATTAAATTCCACTTTCTGCCTCATGTACAAGTACCACAGTTGTGCAAAAATTGGGCAATGAGCCGTATTCCAAAGGCACTGCAGTGTGGAAGAAGTGATGCCCTAAATGACTGAGAAACAAAACAACACACTTTTAAGACAATACTAATATAGGAGGTGCTATCAATTCTGGTCTCTAACTGGAGGCCTCCAGGGGCAGATATGGAAAAACGACCACCCCACATTGGGTGAATGTGGTTTTATAAATTTGATAATTTAGCATAATTTTCCATAAGAATTCCCAATTAGAAGCACAATAATTAGGAAATTTACCCCCTTGGATTCCAGCTCTTCTTGAGCCCCACTTTCTTGCTACTAGTTGTACTAGATGTACAGGCTAGAACTACTTTATGAGAAAGTGTCCTTGACAACATGTTTTAACCTTGGTTCCCAGAGGAGCTAAGATAGAATAGGAGCCTTTGGAATGTGTTTTGTCTTTTTTGCCTATCAGGGGAGGAAAAGTACTCAAGGTACCTAGGAACCATGTAACCATACAACAATAGTCTACGCTTCCATGAATATATATGAAGGAAATAGAAAAGCAAAAGCAATTTTGTCTCAGAAGAAGATCCTTCCCCAATTCCTAACCACACTAAAACCACCAGAAATGGGATGCTCTACTTAAAAAAAAAACCCCCAAAAAACCCCCAAAAAACCCCAAACTGGACAATTCAGAAAGTTAATGTAAAGCTTATTCACAGGATGACAAGGAAGGAACTCCCCATGGAGTTGCAGTTTGGTACACTTTTCATTCTGAGTCCCACTCAGGACTTGAACTGGAGAGAGACACCCTGAAATGGTTGTCCCCAGCTCCTGAACTTCCTCCATTGATTTACTGCACTGATCAGCGATGCCAGTCTGGAGAGGGGCTCAGCTGGCTTCAAACAGGGATGCTGCTCAAAGGGAAACAAGAACAACAAAGGAACTATTACTTTGCAAACTCAGTGCCTCACTGATCAAGAAAGATTCCTTGGTTTCCAGAAATATGCAGAAATAGGACTGACAGGACCATCTGCACCTCTGCCTTCATGACCTTGCTATCACAGGCCAATACGGCCCACAGTCCCACTAGTTCGCTCATCGAGGTGTCTTCCGCAGCAGCAGCAGCAGCGGCACAGCTCAGGAAACATCAGGCAGCAGTTCCCATTCCCTGTGTGAGCATGTCTGCCAGGGCAGGGCGAGTGGAGAGCACGGGCAGCAGATCCCGATGAGCCGCTGCTCTGACCCTGCCAGCAGGACTCTCACTGAGACGAGGGGTCAGGAGGTGACACTGAGCACTGAGATGGTTTTTGCAGTGCAGCAAGGCAGCTCAGGTGCCTCCCTGAGCCTTGAGTGGCAGCAGCCAGCGCTGCCAGCAGCACCATGTGGCCAGAGAGCTGCTGTGTTTCAGACTCACAGCGAAGGCCACCCAGCTGGACAATCTCCATGTCAGAGCTGCAGAGAGCTTCCCTCTTACCTTGGTGGATCCCGGCAAAAATTATGGACACTGTGACAGAGAATCTGCTCATTCAAGAGACTGATGACTCCACTCACAAGCAGCTCAGCACAACCAGAGTTTGAGCAATCCCTGTGGGAACAGCTGAGGATTCCATTGCAGCTGAGGAGACAGGATCACTGCTGCATAAGGGCAATTCCAGTGAAGTACTAAGGCCTGAACAACAAGTCCTAAGCCAAAGCTGACTTCCAGACGAATCTGCCAATCAAGCATTATATTTATATTTACCCATTAACAAAATATGAATCTTCTCCTTAGAGAAACAGGTGTTTACCTTTTCACACTTAGAAGCCAGACAAGGCCACAAAATCAGATATCTCTATTTGATTTTGCTGGAAGTTATATGGTCAAAGTAAATTCCCTTGACTCCTCCCTGAGCCCTAGCCAAGAGGAAGATGAAACTAGAAGTTATGGTAGCTTCTTTATGCAACAGTATAAAATCTGGACTTTCCCACAGCAACATTGGTGGACTTGTCTGCAGGTGGGCAAACCACATAGGAATTCCCAGTAACTGGGAGTACCTCTCCAATCCTTTGCAATGCCAGGGACACCCCAGGGGACATGTGTGTCAGGATGACAGTCAAATATTACAGTATCTGGTGATATATCTTTCTTAATCCTTACAGGCAACCTTTTGCAGTAATAATCCAGTGCATTGCTTATCTTATCCTTTAGCATTTCTTTGCTGCTTTGCACTACTCTAAATGACACTTACTTTTTAAACTGGTGTTGGTGTCTGGGTGCCGGCCCTGCCTGCCAGCAAAACAGCAACCCATTCCCCTCAGAATTGGACTTGGTGGAGGCACAAGATGGTGGCCGGGGCTGAGGCAGCCGCACACAAGATGGTGGCCGGGGCTGAGGCAGCCGCACACACGATGGTGGCCGGGGCTGAGGCAGACACACACAAGATGGTGGCCGGGGCTGAGGCAGACACACACACGATGGTGGCCGGGGCTGAGGCACCACACACACGATGGTGACCAGGGCTGAGGCAGACACACACACGATGGTGGCCGGGGCTGAGGCACCACACACACGATGGTGGCCGGGGCTGAGGCAGACACACACACGATGGTGGCCAGGGCTGAGGCACCACACACACGATGGTGGCCAGGGCTGAGGCAGACACACACAAGATGATGACCAGGGCTGAGGCACCACACGCACGATGGTGACCAGGGCTGAGGCAGACACACACAAGATGGTGGCCGGGGCTGAGGCACCACACACACGATGGTGGCCGGGGCTGAGGCAGACACACACACGATGGTGGCCGGGGCTGAGGCACCACACACACGATGGTGGCCGGGGCTGAGGCACCACACACACGATGGTGGCCGGGGCTGAGGCAGACACACACAAGATGGTGGCCGGGCTGAGGCACCACACACACGATGGTGGCCGGGGCTGAGGCAGACACACACAAGATGGTGGCCGGGGCTGAGGCAGACACACACACTACGATGGTGGCCGGGGCTGAGGCACCACACACAAGATGGTGGCCGGGACTGAGGCACCAGACACACGATGGTGGCCGGGGCTGAGGCACCACACACCACGATGGTGGCCGGGGCTGAGGCACCACACACACGATGGTGGCCGGGGCTGAGGCAGACACACACACGATGGTGGCCGGGGCTGAGGCGCCACACACACGATGGTGGCCGGGGCTGAGGCACCACACACACGATGGTGACCGGGGCTGAGGCAGACACACACAAGATGGTGGCCGGGCTGAGGCACCACACACAAGATGGTGGCCGGGGCTGAGGCAGACACACACCACGATGGTGGCCGGGGCTGAGGCAGACACACACCACGATGGTGGCCGGGGCTGAGGCAGAGCGCACACACGATGGTGGCCGGGGCTGAGGCACCACACACACGATGGTGACCGGGGGCTGAGGCAGACACACACAAGATGGTGGCCGGGGCTGAGGCACCACACACACGATGGTGGCCGGGGCTGAGGCACCACACACACGATGGTGGCCGGGGCTGAGGCAGACACACACAAGATGGTGGCCGGGGCTGAGGCAGACACACACACGATGGTGGCCGGGGCTGAGGCAGACACACACACGATGGTGGCCGGGGCTGAGGCAGACGCACACACGATGGTGGCCGGGGCTGAGGCACCACACACCACGATGGTGACCGGGGCTGAGGCAGACACACACAAGATGGTGGCCGGGGCTGAGGCACCACACACACGATGGTGGCCGGGGCTGAGGCACCACACACACGATGGTGGCCGGGGCTGAGGCAGACACACACAAGATGGTGGCCGGGGCTGAGGCACCACACACAAGATGGTGGCCGGGGCTGAGGCAGACACACACACGATGGTGGCCGGGGCTGAGGCAGACACACACACACGATGGTGGCCGGGGCTGAGGCACCACACACACGATGGTGGCCGGGGCTGAGGCTGTCCCTCCCAGTGAGCTCTGCAGCCGCTGCTGGCCCAGACGCGGCCCCGGAGCAGCGCGGGGCGGGCAGAATTTCAGCCCTCTGCTTAAATGGACATGAACAGGCAGCCGGGGGACAGACACAGTGTGGCACCTTTGGTCTGTGCTCACAAACACACACCAACCAGTTTGTAACGTCAGCTGGC
>JAKWBO010000411.1:25214-48324 GCA_034336685.1 Luscinia luscinia
GGCCAAAGTCAGCTGAGGAGAAAAACAAAGCCTGTCAAAGGCAGCTCCTGACAAACCGGGTGAAAGCATTGCCCACGCCAAGCCTGACAAGGCCAGCCCGCTGCAGCCGGCTGCAAAGCAGCCGTGCTCTGCTCCCACGGGGCCTGTGCCAGCGCAATAAGGCATTGGCTGCCACAAAACACCTCACCTTCCACACTGGCCCAGCAGCACTTGTGGGCAAGTGGCAGTCACCAAAAGCAGCCCCAGAGCACATGCTGGCAACGCTGCCCTGCCCAGGATACCCACCCAATTTGACAGATCCGTCCATGCCCACAAGACGTTGCGCTTTGACGTCTCTGTGGATGACTTGGCGGGCATGAAGGAAACGCAGTCCTTGGAGGCACTGAGAGAAAGGACGAGGCAAGGAAAAGTTCAGCACCTGATTACAACCTACAGAAGGAAAGGGCTCCACGGGACTGAGAGCTCTGTCGTGGAGCTGAGAGGCAGGGCGCAACATCATGGCCAGAAAAGAGAAAGGGAAATAGCACTTCCTCTTGGCAGTGACAGGTGGAAAACGGGCTTAAATCTGGCATGATTTGGCCGCAGTCTGCTGGGATTGTGATAAGGGCCAGTCTGAAGCACGAAGGCTCCCTGGCCCTAGAGGAGGGAGTGTGTCAATGACACAGTTGTGATGGACACGTAGCAGGACACTGTGGTCTGGGGAGACGTGTCCCACTGCAGAGTCCTGCCAAGGAGGTACAAGCACAAAAATGGGTGATCTGAGCCCACAGTCACTTTGGGGTGCTTTGTCCTCACCAGATGCTTTTCTATACTTGCCTGGATTCCTTTAAGAGACACATTGTGGAGTTGCAACTTGAAGTGGCAGATTTGGTGTCTTTATTGCCAGGTGGTTCTTTTGCCTTTTCGGGCAGAGCGGTCAGTAGCAGAGTGCAGTGTGAGTGCAGCTGTGTTCTGATAAGATGCAAAGAGATGATTGTGGTGGCCATGAATCCTTGTGGGCCTACTCACATCTCATGTGTTAAAACAGCCAAACTGCATACCTGTGAACCAATTTCAGAGAGAAAATCCAGATGCTACATGAATCCCGAGATACTTTGTGTTGCCTCATGTGCCTTGGTAACTCTGTTTAAAAATGCCGTGGAAGCCTGCAGAGGGGGAAAAGCAGCACAAGCTTGATTGCAGTCTTGTGTTGCTAAAACCAAGAAGGTTTTGGAAATGCGGATGCTGTATCCAAAGTCAAATGTGCAAGTTTGCGTCTGGGGAGCTGCCTGAGACAAGGGGAACCAGTGGTGCCCAACAAGAGCAAGTGAGCAAGAGGCAGCGCGTGCCCAGGTGGCCAAGAAGGCCAAGGGCATCGTGGCGTGTGTCAGCAGCAGTGGGGCAGCAGGAGCAGGGCAGTGAGCTGTGCCCTGTGCTGGGCACCGCTGCGGCCGCTGCTCGAGTGCTGTGTCCAGTTGTGGGCCCCTGTGGAGCAGAAAGCCATTGAGGGGTTGATGGTGTCTGGAGAAGGGCAAGGGAGCTGGGGAGGGTGGGGAACAAGCTCAGTGAGGAGGCGCAGAGGGATCTTTAGCCTTGGGAGAGGGAGACGCAGGATGGACATTGCAGGCACAATTCCAGAAATACCTACTTGACCGTGCTCCCCAGAGGGAAATGCATCATCTGCCTTCTAGCAGACCCTCCTGCATCCTGCAGGTTTTAGGCACTTATAGGAGAGATCTTGTATCTGGGCTGGCTTTCACTTCAAATTCTAAATGGTTTCTCCTTTGTTTGCTTTCTTTTGTTTCTAGGACTTTTGGAGAGGTTTGTAGGGCCATCGACAAGGCAGCAGGCAGAGAGGTAAATGTCAACAGCCCCCGCAGACTTTGCAGCTCTTGAGGGCTTTCCCCTCTGATGTGAGCTGTGGCTGGAGCTTTGGGTAAAGCTCTTCAGTAAAGGCACAAGAAGCAGAGACTGGTGCCAGCCTGCAAATTGCACTTGGGACAGTCTTTGTCCTTGTCAGCTGCCAGAAGGAAGGCGAGGAGGGCAGCGGTTCCTTTGAGAGAAGGACGCGCTCACTCGCTCTCAATTGCTGAAACAAAGGTGGTGCCTTAGAGCATCTCACTGCTCTTTGGGGCTACAGCTCCAGAGCTGTGTTCTCATATCCTGCTGCCAGCAAATACATCTGAATGTTCCTGCTAGTTCCTTAGCCACCTGCAGGGCTGCACTTGGGAACTGCACATGGGGAGAGATCTGCAAGGCGTCCCTAAAAGCCCTAAGCCCTGCTTATAGCCCAGGATGTATCCCCAGAGTCCCAAGGCATGGATTACTTCTGAATCCCAGACAGAGCAGCAGAGAGTGTGGTCAGAGCTTTGTGGGTTATAGTTAAGACATCTTTGTTACCAGGTGGACAACGCAAAACATCAGTGGCCACGTGTTCTGAAACTGGTTCCCAAGGGAGCAGAGAAATGGGCTGTTGGAATGTCAGTTCCTAATTACTCCAATGTCTAACACAAGGCACTTTGGCTCAACTCAGCAGTGTCACTGCAAAATCACTCACTTCATGTGTGCTGGGGTCTCGTGCCACCACCTTCTCAAGTTTCTGATTTTCAATGCCATTTTAGGTGGCCATAAAGAAAATAAATCTCCATGGACTGAGGAAGAAGGAACTAAAAGTCAATGAACTCATGGTCATAAAGAAGTATAGGAATCCCAGCGTGATCAGCTGTTTAGACTGGTGAGTTGTGCTTGTGTCCCATGACTTTGGTTACAAACTGCAAACATGCAAGGTAAAAACCCACTTTGGTCACTGGTAGAAAATAGAGCTGGTAATTATTAGTAAATTATTATTGTTCTGCTCATGCTCAGTAGATGGGAAGAGAGTGCATCTTGTCTGCATGAGTCTTCCCTGGCACACGTAGTGTCAAAATTGTTCAGAAACCTGGATCAACCATGTCTTAGTAAATCAATAGCCTGTAAGTTCACTGCCACCTCGTTGTTTTGGGGCTTGATTTATTTCAAGTGTCTTCTTACATGGGGATAAACTAACATGGCTTTCCCTTGGATCGTGCCTCCTCTTTTCCATTGCTGTGCATGCCAGGAATACTAGGTGCTCTTTTTCCTGAAACACACACTGTGATAGGTTGTTTATCTCTTACTAAACTGCATTTTTCACTTGCTGCCATCTAACACATATCTTTTTTACAACTGTACCTTTCTCCTTGAGACTGCAGACACTGAAAACACTGCACAGCCTAGAGGGAATATCTATTCCTTTTAATCTGTCCTTGTCAGAAAGTGACCCAGAAACAAGAATCAACCCTTGTCTTTTTCAAACAGCAATGTAGCCACACACATTCATATCCAGACTTTTGTTTCCTTCTTTCAGCTACCTTGTGCATGAGGAACTCTGGCTGGTTATGGAGTACATGGATGGAGGCACTCTGAGCGATGTCATCAGAAAGACCAACCTGTCTGAAGATGAGGTTGCAGCTGTCAGTTGGCAGGTCAGGGATCCCACCTGTGCTTCCAAGGGCTTGGGCAGGATTGTCTGGCAAACTGAGGCTCCGAATTGGAGAGATTTCACGTGCCAAGCTTTGTTTCTGTGGTGCTGGTACGCGATGGGAAAGTAAAAGCATCTCATGTGAATTGTCTGCCAGTGCTCCAGAATTCACTCTATTCCTGGGCTTTGATCTCCTCCTGTTGTATACTCACTCTGTCTCTTGTGTTTGCATTTGCTGTTCTCCACCCTGCCTCTTTAAATGTTTACCTCGAGCCTGTCTGTACTGCATTCCTTGCCTGTAAAAGCAAAGGTGCTGGTGGCGGGACTTGAAATGAATAGCAAAGAAAAAAAGACTAATTTCTCACAGGTCTCAAGAAGGATAATAGTGCACCCAAAACAATGTTTGCTTCTGAAAGGTGACTGATGTGATGCTTTCATGTCTGTGCTGAGACCAACAATAAAAGCCTCATCATGCAGCCACCCTAAAGTAATCCACACTAAAGGGAGGGGCGTTTCCTTTCTTGACAAACCATCGTTGGTCCTCGGCATGGAGAGCACATCCACTGCAGCAGCAGTTATTCTGCCTGGTTTGGGGACAGTCTATAACAGCAGTTGCTGTTGCTCTTTCAGAAGCTGATATGCTTTCCTTAGAAAGATCCTGCTCTGCTGGTGTTGGAGCAGCAAGCTCTTCCTGTCAATGGCTCTGTGTTCTGCCATTATTCCCCATTCCCTTGGAAAGGGAATCATTTAGAGCTGTTTTCTTTCCTGTGGGATGAACTCACATCACTAATTTTTGCCCTCCTGTTTCTGTTTTCCTTCCCAGTGCCTGCAAGGACTGGATTTTCTTCACATAAACCACGTGATCCATGGAAATGTGAAAAGCTGCAACATCCTCCTCAGAAGTGATGGCTCCGTCAAGCTGGGTGAATACATTCTTGGTCAGGGCAGTGTTCAAGGGATGTGGGCTGTGGGGCTGCTTTGAGTGACTGCCAGCTGCCCAGAAATGGTGCTGGTAGGAGTGCAGGGGCACCTGCTTTGAGCTGAAGGTACAGTTGCAACATGCACAGAGATATGATGAGGAGCCACAAGCAGTCAAGAGTGGTGTTGGTCTGTGTGTGTCCCTTCCAGAGGGAGGGAGATACAATCTAAACCTTCAGGGGAGTAAAGGCACTGCTGTGAACAGTGTTTAAAAACCTGGGTTTTTTTGGAAGTGGCCTATTCCTTACTTCCTTGGCTAAAGCCCCAAGGAAATTGAGCATGAACAGTTCTCCATGAGATTCACCAACAGCACATTCTTTGGCTGAGAGTGGGGAATTCTTTTGCTTGGTTTCCTAATTTGAGCTGGCTTTCATGGCGTGTTGTTTTCTCCACAGCTGATTTTGGCCTCTTTGCTCAGCTCACCCCTGAGCAGAGCAGATGGAGCTCAGTGACGGGCACTTCTGAGTGGATGGCACCTGAGGTCATGGCAGGTCAACCATATGGCCCCAAAGCGGACATATGGTCTTTTGGAATCGTGGGCATTGAAATGGTGGAACGAGAAGTTCCTTCCCAGAGCCAAACTTCTGTCTGGGTAAGGTGCAAATACGTAGTGATCCTACTGTCGCTATCACCTGTGCCATGTTCTGTGTGCCACTGGACAAAATCCCATTGCCATCTGCTGGCACTACTTCAAACAAATGTGTCTTTCTAAAAATGTCCCTGCAGCACATCAGCATCTGCTGTAGTTTTGGTTGCATCAGAAGGGAAGTGGCAGGTAACCAGTTCAGCAACCTGCCACTTCTGCCTCCAGCTGTGCCTGACATTTCTCATTTGCTTTTTAAACACCGTGGGAGGTCTGTTTCTAAAGGAAACAATTTTTTTTGTGAAATGGTTAGATATGGGATAACTATCCTTCAAAATGGAGGTTGAATCTTCTGAGGTTCAATTTTATAGAAAAAGTAAGAAGAAAGAAAAAGAAAAAGAAAAATAGATAAAAACAACCACCAAATCAGTGCCCAAGCAGTTCTGCTTGCTGTTTCCTTTTCTAGCCACAGCACACCAATTTTCCTGCATACTGTAGCATATTTTCATTGTTCTGTCATATCTCTGGGTTGCCTGGATAAGTTTAGGATGTGTTTTTCTCCGACTGCAGCTAGAATTGCACACCAAACCCCTGGCTGTTTCTTGGTACTTGAACGAGTTGATGAGCTGCAGTCAGGTGCCTGTGGCTGGGATCCAAGGGGTGTGGTTGATGCCAGTGCTGTGTTCCTTTACTGCAGCAGCTGGGCCATCCCTGGTTTGCACAGTTCTAATGACAGTGAGGATTTCAGCTCCTCAACATATCCAGTGGCTGAGCTCAGCTGCAGAGGGACAGGAT
This sequence comes from Luscinia luscinia, assembly GCA_034336685.1. Lineage (NCBI taxonomy): Eukaryota > Metazoa > Chordata > Aves > Passeriformes > Muscicapidae > Luscinia > Luscinia luscinia. Next base: position 31,049 of record JAKWBO010000411.1, read on the forward strand.
AAAACTCCTTTTGTGACCACTGTGTGTGTGGGAGAAGGAAAGAAAGCTGCCATAATTATTTTTACTCAAGCGGACTGTGTTTGCTGTTTTCGGCTTGGAGATTTTCCTCTGGGTTGAAGAGGATAATAACAAAGTGCCTTTGGCCACCATCTATTTCAGTGCCACCAGCACTGAGCTGTTCGTATTGTGATGGACATTTTTATGGAGACCAGGCTGGAGCCTGGTGTCATGGAGAACCTTCCAAAACCTCCCATTTCTTGCCAGGCACTTTCTGCGAGGGCACACCATTAATGCATTGACTGGAGTATCCAAATGAGCAGAGGGTTACCATAGGGATAGCACTTCTCTTTTGTCCCATTTGCCCATGAAAAGATTTCCTTTCGCCACATAAAGAAGCTGAAACTTGGTGACTGCTGGGAAACAGAGCTGCAGGTGTTTCCTGTTTGTGTGCCCAAACTGGCATTTTCCTTCCAATACATTTGTGCATGCGTCTTAATGTGTCTGTGTTGAATATGAGATTCCAAATGTTTGTTTCCTTACCTGAGGAATACCTGGTGGATTTCCTTTCTTTTCTTCCAATTCCCATTGTTTACTGGAACAGGAGAAAAAGCTTGATGAGTTTTGGTTTATGGCAGCTGTGCTTAAGGGACCAACATGCACTTCAGTGATGTTTTTCATGTAATAAACCTTGGAACTAGTAAAGTTAATTAACCTAGAAAAGTCCCTCTTCCAAAAAGCCTGTTAAGCTGGTGTGAATCCTCAGAGAAATAAAACACTTTTGGTGATGTAGTTCCTACTGTTTAGGTCAGTCAACAAAATCAGCTACTAAGGCAAGATGCCCTGGATGTTGGAAAAGTTGTGGCTGCTTTGGGGTTTGGGTGTTTTGTTGGTATAGGAAAGGCATCTCTGCCTCTCTGCCAGGGCAGAAACTGTCAGTGCAGAGTGGAGGTTAAACAGTGGGACCTGGGAGAGCAGTTACAGCTGTGAAAGAAGCAGGCCGAGCCTTTGTGTTTCCTTTTTCTCCAGGCTCGACACCCGGCAGCCACAGGAGGGACCCCAAAGCTGCGGCGGCCCGAGCTCTTCTCGCCTTTGCTGCGGGACTTCCTGAGCTGCTGCCTGCAGGCAGACGAGGCGCGGCGCTGCTCTGCCAAGCAGCTCCTGCTGGTAAAATGCAAAGGGGCTGCAGGTGAAACCTGCAGGGTCCAAGGGATGGGCTCCTCCTCCACTGAAGTCCAAGGCATCAGATGAGCCCCCCTCCTCCCCACCTCCAGCCTTGGTGCTGATCAAGTGAAAAGAGTGAGGAATCCCGGGCTGGGCTGGGCTGTCAGGGAGCTGTAAAGTGGCCTGCAATGAGCAGGGACATCCTTAAAGTAGGTTTCTCAGAGCCCTGTTCCACCTGATCTGGGATGGTTCCAGGGATGGGGCACCTACCAGCTCTTGATGCAACATGTGCCAGTGTTGCACCATGCTCCTAGTAAACAAGCTCTTCCTTAGACCTACTCTAACTCGATCCCCTTTTTGTTTAAAAATGATAGCCCACATCCTCTTGTAATTGGACCTGTTAAAGAAGGTGTCTCCCACTCCCTCAGAAGCCACACCGCAGTTTTGGAAAAGTGTCAGTAAAGTCTCCCTGGGGCCTATTCTTCTCCAGGCTGGATAACTCCAGGCCTCTCAGTCTGTCCTCAGAGGAGAGGTGCTCTGTCCTCTGACTGTTTCTGTTGCCCTGTTTTGTAATTTGGTGGTGTGTTCAGTTTTATCTAATGGCAAAAGGAGTGAAGTAGAGCAATGCAGGGTCCCCAGGTGTCAAATGGTGGTGGAAGAGCCCAAGGAAGCCAGTCCCGGCCGAGCGGTCAGAGATTTGGCTGTGGGAAGGAGGGGCTGTGGCTGGCTCACTGTGAGCCTCTGAGGGTTTGTGCCCCCCACCCCACTCTTAGAGGTTTCTGCCATAGAAACAGGGACAGCTGAGAGGGACTTGTCCCAGCCCCATCTGCTGCCTGGCATGGTCAAGCAGACAGGAATGCCCCAGGATTACTGCCAGCTTGTGTGGCAGAGAGGGAACTGCAGGACCCAGTGCCACTCGGCTGTCCCTGCTGGGAAGGCAGGAAGGAAGGAAGGAAGGAAGGAAGAAAGGAAGGTGCCATCCAGCACAGGAGGGGCAGGGCATGGAAAGTAGACACTGCTCTGTCTGCCTGTGGAAATTAGCATGATGCCTATCTTTCAAAGAGAGGCACCTCTTTGTGAGTCTTGGAGTTTCCTGAAAGAAAGAAACACCAAGGAGAGAAAGCACCATTTCCAGAGCCTGGGAAGGGCAAAAATCCCAGCAACATGAAGACACCAGAATGAACAGATGAATGGGATTCTGGGCCAGGTTTTCCTGTGATGGCAAGGTTCTGCACATGAATGTTGATGTGCAGATGGCCCTTTTGTCCTCCTTCTGCATCTTTCAATGAACCAGAGCAATCCTGATAGAGCCTGTGAAGCACTGAGCTTGGAAAGTCATGATTTATTGTTTGTTTGCTTTTCTGTGAACAGCATAAGTTTGTAACATCAGCCAAGCCGGCGTCAACCCTGGCACCACTCATCATTTTAATGAAGAAGAAGAAGAAGACAAGAATGTAACCATCGTGTCAAGGCATTATCTCTGCAACCCTCATAGAGCAGGATTGTAGAGAAGGATTGTGAATTAGGATTGTTGAGCACAATTATAAATAAAGAACGTTCCTCAAACCTCAACTCATTTGGAAGCAGGGGTCATTTATTACTGGCATTTTGCAGCAGTTTTCCCTGTGTCACATTAAAATATCTCCATGGGCAAGGTTCTACATTGAGGCTGAAAATTGAGAGACGGGGATTTGGCCCAAAATCTTTGCAGTGTTTCACTTTCTGTTTCTTTGGTACTTGAAACAAACTTTTAAGAAACAGCCTCTAGCTGCAGCAGCGTGCGGTGACGGTGAGCTGCCGCTGCCTTGCTGAAGCGTCTCCAGCAGGCGATGATCCAGGCGGGCAGACCGGCACACGGGAGCTCACGCACACACACAAGCACTCTACAGGCGACAGGAGAAGCCCCGCAAACAAAAGGACGGCAAGGGTCCTTTGTGTGGGGTTCCGACGGGGTTTATTGCAGCCACACACCAAGTGGGTCCAGAGACAAAAAAGCAGGAGGATGGAAGGGTTTGGGTTTAAATGTGGGGAAAGAGGGGCGGAGCATGGGATCAGGGACCAATGGGAACAGGGAAAGCGGTGCATGGGCGAGGTAAGGGACCGGGGAAACCAACAGGGTAACAGGGGCGGAACAGTGCAGTAAACCAGGAAATGGGGATCAGGGAAAGGGAGAACATTTTAGGGGAAGGCCATAAAAGGGTAGAAGGGGCCTACAGGCCGATGGGGAAAAGGGAACTGGGGTACATTAACGTAAAAGAGCGAAGGAGTGAGGAGAAGTCTTTTGTCTCCATGCCCTGAAATGCCTCTTCAATGACTCAGGGTCTCTCCTTCGAGGGCATGGAGACTGTTGTTTCCCTAGCAGGCCCCAAGGCCTTCACATCTAACCAGTCTGGCTGTAAACAATTCCTTTTCCATGACACTGCCCCTTATGCAGTAGGATCTGCACTGTCACTGTAGACCCTGAATATTTTGCCCTAATGCCAGTAAAGTCAGCAACAAGAAAAAACCACTGCAGCTCTCAGTTCATTTATATCTGAACATTGTGTTTCTGGTTCTTCTAAGGTACGCAGTCATTCATTGGATTACAGGTTCCCCAAGAAGCCAACACCTTAATACTGAGTGTGAAATACATAGGAGTGTTAGTGTATGATGTTCTGTGTTTACAGTATGGGCTTCTGAGCCACTTGCATTTTCCTTTCTGAATACAGTTATTTTTTGGCAGCTGGTGGCAGTGTTAAGTTCATGTCTGATAACTGAATTCATCTTAAGAAATTAACATTCATATCTGATTTATATCCTGATCTAGACTAAGAAAAATGGACTGTCCTCTGCTTTTTAAATTATTCTTTTTGGTGAAATGCACCTGCCCATTTCCTTGTGGAGCTTGGCTGGAGCTGATTCAAAGGCATATATTCATCCCAACAAGGCTGCCATTTAATGCTGAAATCTGTCCTTAGCAAAAGGGTAAGCAAATGAAGGCTGAAGACTGGAATTCCACAGAAAAAGCAAAGGAAGGTGTTTTGAGAGAGTTGAGAGGAAGAACCATCTGTAAAGCCCCAATCAACTTGCTAAAAGGGCTTTTGAAACATGTTACACTGATTCTTTTACCCTGCTTAAATGCACAGGAGAAAAACTAAAAAGATATTCTCAGGAGGTCCAAACAACTTCACTGGCAAACTTTTAAAAATCAGCGAGCTTTGGCAAAAGGTTTGCTACAACACCCAATCAACATAAAACATTTCTCAGAGCATTAACTTGACCCGTTCCACTTAGCAAACATTAAACTCATTTGATGTTAAGTTACTCAAAATGTTCCAAGAAGAGGGAATTAGGAGAAGAAGAAGAAAAAGAGAGAAAAGATACAGAAAGGCACAGATATAGGTAGGAACTCCTGAGTTCCAGGGGTGTTCAGACAGACGATGAAGGTAGCATCAGGACATGTGGCCTCGTGCTGACCCTTAAATACCCCTCGACCTTCATGGGCCCACCCCCCACTTAGGACTTCTGGTCATTTGGCCACTCAGAAGCTGGGTCAGGGGCTCCAGGGCTGGAGTGTGGGGCTTTCCCTCCAGTGTGCCAATGACTGGCAGCTCAGCCAGGCTGGGATTCAGGCCCTTTGGGGGATGTGAGGCAGTTCACTGCTTTGCCTGGGGAAGGCCTGACTTCCACCCCCCTCCCCCCCCAATCACAAAAGCTCTCCAAACATCGATCTTTCCAGTTTCTGACACCACCACAGGAAATACTGCAAGGATAGATCTGCTCTAGTTTTCAGTGGGCAAGTTCTCAGAATGGAAGGGCTGATGTTCCTTTGATCCTCTTGTAGGGACCTCCAGTTCACATTTATTAGAAGTGAGCAATGAGTACTATGACCAAGACTAGATGGGTTCTGCCCCCAGCTGAGTGAAGAAAAGAGACAGTCAGCTCTCCAGGACTGTGTGGATTGATGGCTTGGCACATCAGACCTACAAGAACAGGTGGCTTTGGTCGACACCAGTGCAAAATGTATCCTGATGTCATTGAGCTGTGCGGGGGCAGAATCCATCTCTGTTCCGGGGTTACAGGGGTGTCATGATCCGCTCAACCCGAGCGATGGTTCATTTGACTCCAGGGTGCAAAAGACAAAAGGCAGAGACTCAGGGTTTTTTAGCAGAAAGCAGTAATACAGTTTATTGCGTGCGAACAATCAAGTTTTGTGAGAGTGTCCCGGGTTGGTGTTATGTCTACTCCTCTCCCTGCCCACCCTCACTGTCTGCATGGAGCTGCTGCCGCCGTGGTCGTTCCTCCCCTGCCCCGGCTGGCCCCTGGCCTGCTGCTGCTGCTGCTGCTGCTGCTGCTGCTGCTGCTGCTGCTGCTGCTGCTGCTGGCTTTGCCGCTTGCTCCCCTGGCTTGCTGATGAGGATGCAGGAGAAGGACCTTCAACGCCTCCTGATATAAAATCAAGAGTCAAAGCAACTGGTGTGAGATCAGAAACCAATAATGAGTCCCTTTCCCTAAAAGATCTTTGTGGTCTAAGAAAGGATTACACCCGGCGACCTGATGAACCTATAATCAGCTGGCTAGTTCGTCTCTGGGATGCTGCAGGTGAGGCTACAGTTCTGGACAGCACTGAAGCGAGGCATTTGGAGTCTCTGTCCCACGATCCTGTCATCGACCAAGGCGTGATGAGGGGGGCTAACCCTCAAAGCCTCTGGGCACGGGTCCTGGATAGCGTGGCACAAAGATATCTGTGTGTGGATGATCTATATATGCAGCAGGCCCGATGGAAAACCATAGAGCAAGGGATCCAACGACTAAGGAAAATGGCAGAGGCAGAGATCATTTTCTCGGAGGATATAACAGCTAGAAATACGGACCTGGTACCATGCACATCAGTAACGTGGAGAAAGCTTGTGTGACTCGGGCCATCTGAATACGCCTCTGCCTTAGCCATAATGAAGCGGGAAGAGATGTATGAGACAGTTCTTGATATGGCCAAGAAGCTCCGAGCATACGCAGATGCTGTGCATGGCCCAACTCATACCAGAATCGCAGCTGTGGAAACACGTTTACAGAATTTGGAGGACAAGATAGAGGAAAATCATAAGAAGCTCAGAGAGGAGATTCAGGAGGACCTCCTCCAAATCTCATCTGTGCAAATTAGACATCCTGACCTCCAGCGCAGACGTTTCTCTGATGGGGAGAGAAGGTACACCCCACGTGCTGAGTTGTGGTTTTTCTTGCGCGATTGTGGAGAAAACATGAAGAGGTGGGACGGAAAATCCAAAGCTGCTCTGGCACAACGAGTGCATGATTTGAAGGAAGACAAGACTCAAAGAGAAGGTTCCACCAAAAAGAGAGCAGCTCCAGTTGCCCGGAACCACAATGCCAAGTATGAGGATGATGACAACATGTCCGATCCACTTGAAGGAACTTCTAAGACCTATGGCCCCGTAAAAAAGGAGAAACAGGCTTAGAGAGGCCCTGCCTCTAGCCAGGGTGAGGCGAGGGAGAATCGCGTGTTCTGGACCGTGTGGATTCGGTGGCCTGGCACATCGAACCCACAAAAGTATAAAGCCTTAGTCGACACCGGTGCACAACGTACCATATTTCCATCAGGATACGTGGGGGCAGAATCTGTTTTTATCACTGGAGTCACAGGTGGATCACAGGACTTCACCTTGGTGGAAGCTGAAGTGAGTTTAACTGGAAAGGATTGGAAGAAACATCTTATTGTGACTGGTCCAGAGGCCCTATGCATTTTGGGCATAGATTACCTTCGGAGCGGGTACTTTAAGGACCCAAAAGGACTCAGATGGGCATTTGGAATAGCAGCTGTGATGGCAGAGCACATCCGGCAATCAAACACCTTGCCTGGACTGTCCGAGAACCCGATTGCAGTAGGACTTCTGAAAGGAGAAGAGCAACTGGTACCAATTACCACTGGGACAGTGCATCGCCGGCAATATAGAACAACCCGAGATGCTGTGATTGCCATTCACAAGGTGATCCGTGAGCTGGAGAGCCAAGGGGTGGTCAGCAAAACCACTCACCCTTCAACAGCCCCATCTGGCCTGTGCAAAATCTGATGGAGAATGGAGACTGAATGTGGACTATCGTGCATTGAATGAAGTGACTCCACCGCTGAGCGCTGCCGTGCCGGACATGCTGGAAAAACTCAATCGCCCTGGGATTTTGGAAATAATTACAAACTGGTCAGAAGGTGAAAGTTTTGGTGTCACGGATGAAGAACAAGAACCAGTGACACGGGCTGAAGAAGCTCCACCGTACAGCCAGCTACCGGCAGAGGCAGCACGTTACGCTCTATTCACCGACGGTTCTTGTTGCATCGTAGGGATGAACCGGAGGTGGAAATCAGCTGTATGGAGCCCGACACGGCGGGTCACAGAGGCCACTGAAGGAGAGGGCGGATCAAGTCAGCTTGCTGAACTTAAAGCTATTCAACTGGCCCTAGACATCGCAGAAAGAGAGAAATGGCTGAAAATCTATTTGTGCACCGATTCCTGGATGGTAGCCAATGCTCTGTGGGGATGGTTGAAGAAATGGAAAGAGGCGAACTGGCAGGGCAGAGGAAAACCAATTTGGGCTGCTGAAGAATGGAAAGACATCGCTACTTGACTAGAGAAATTACCTGTGAAAGTTCAGCATGTAGACACCCATGTCCCCAGAAGTAGAGCCAATGAAGAGCAGCAAAACAATCAGCAGGTAGATCAGGCTGCACAGATAGAGGTCTCAAAAATAGACTTAGATTGGGAACACAAGGGAGAATTGTTTCTGGCTCAATGGGCCCACGATGCCTCAGGTCATCAGGGCAGAGATGCCACCTATAAGTGGGCACGAGACCGAGGGGTGGATCTTACCATGGACAGTATCACACAGGTTATCCATGACTGTGAGACGTGCGCTGCCATCACACAGGCCAAGCGGGTGAAGCCCCTCTGGTATGGTGGGCGGTGGTCCAAGAACAAGTATGGGGAGGCCTGGCAGATTGATTACACCACACTGCCTCAGACCTGCCAGGGCAAACTTTATGTGCTGACCATGGTGGAAGCTACCACCGGTTGGTTGGATACCTACCCTGTGTCCCACGCTACTGCCTGCAACACCATCCTGGGTCTGGAAAAGCAGGTCCTTTGGAGGCATGGTTCCCCTGAGAGGATTGAGTCAGACAATGGGACTCATTTTAAGATTAACCTCGTCAACACCTGGGCTAGGGAACACGGTATTGAGTGGGTGTACCACATCCCTTACCATGCACCAGCTGCGGGTAAAGTGGAGAGGTACAATGGATTGTTGAAGACCACCTTGAAAGCATTGGTGGGGCGTCTTTTAAAAACTGGGAACAACATCTAGCAAAGGCTACTTGGTTAGTTAACACCAGAGGTTCCATCAACCGAGCAGGTCCTGCCCAGTCTGACTCCCTTAATATAGTGGATGGAGATAAAGTCCCAGTGGCCCAAGTTAGAGGTTTGTTAGGAAAGGCAGTATGGGTTAATCCTGCCTCGAGTACAGGCAAACACATTCGTGGGATTGTCTTTGCTCAAGGACCAGGATGTACGTGGTGGGTAATGCAGAAAGATGGAACAACATGATGTGTACCTCAGGAAGATCTGATTGTAGGGTGAGACTGAAGGAAATACGTAAATGTTGAAGGCCTGAGTAAGTAAAATGAGAGGAAACCTGTTAAGTGTTGAAGGTTTGAGCAAGTCAGATGAAAGCTTTTACATTGTATAGTGGGTGTATATATCCCAATCGTGTGTCAATGTTCACGATGTGGGATAAGGGGTGGAATGTCCCGGGTTGGTGTTATGTCTACTCTCTCCCTGCCCCCCCTCGCTGTCTGCATGGAGCTGCTGCTGCCGTGGCCGTTCCTCCCCCGCCCCGGCTGGCCCCCTGGCCTGCTGCTGCTGCTGCTGCTGCTGCTGCTGCTGCTGCTGCTGCTGCTGCTGCTGCTGCTGCTGCTGCTGCTGCTGCTGCTGGTGGCTTTGCCGCTTGCTCCCCTGACTTTGCCGCTTGCTTCCCCAGCTTGCTGCCGCTTGCTCCCTGGTTGCTGTTCGGCTGCCCTTCTCTTTCTCTCTCCCTTCTTCCCATCATCCCGAAGATCAGCACTGGCTCCAGACGGAGGGAATCTGAACATCAGAGACTGCCTCTGGAAGCCTGTCAAAGCTTTTTCACCCTTCCCGGTGGAGACTGTCTGAGTTCATCCACCTTCGCTCTCTCCCTCTCTCTCTCTCTCGGTGAAAACATTTTTTTTTGTCATCGGCGTCTGTACTGGGAAGTGTTTCTCTTGTGTTTGTTAATAAATAAGTTTTTTCCACTTTCCCTGAGAAGAATTCTTTCTGAGCCCGGTGAAGGAAGGAATTGTGGGGGGGTATACTCTCTAGGGGGATCCTTTGGAAGTCTTTCCCCAAATTTGTCCTAAATTTGGACAGAGAGAGAGAGAGAGAGAGAGAGAGAGAGAGAGAGCGATATGTAGTAAAAAGGGGAGAGAGAGAAAGGATGGGATTATGGGATTTAGCTACCAACAGACGGGACGCATCCTCGTGGCCGTCCAACGAGACGAGACGCGTCTTCAATCCGTTGGGGAGAAAGAGATCTCAAAGTCTCTTTAAGAAAGTCACCTTTTATAGTCCTTTTCCAAAGCGAGTGGCCTCTGGCCGAAAGGTGGGGAGATTTGTGGACTATTGTATGTGGAGATCGTAGCCCCATGACGCAGGTGCGGGGACAGGGTGCGATAGCCAGTACCCTGCAGTGTACCATGACAAGCACCAGGCACAGCCACAAACAGTCCTTGGCCCGCAAGCATCCACCTCGGCCAGGCCGGAGCTCAGGTTCAGGGCAAGTGGTGCAATCTCAGGTCCCAGCCTCTGATGATGGTCGTGAGGCAGATCAGAGAAAACTTCGGACCGACTCCTACAGGCGCTTCAGCCCAGCCACTGACACGTGGGAGATGGGATCTGAACTTCCACGTGCAGAGAGTGCTCGGGCACGCTGCTCCCCTTTCCACCTGAGTGTCACTGCAGGGGAACAGGTCATCTTTTGTGCAGTTACAGAAGCTCAGGGTTCACATATCTTGACGGCCTTGTTAAGAAGGTCAAATGTGACAAACGGATTTGTAAAGCATTTTTAAAGTCTGATTGAGTTTCCAGTTTTGTAAATTTGTATGTAAATTTTGAGAGAAGGTGTGTGGACTTAGAAAGGCGATGGAATAGAGAAGATATTGTTGAGAGAGAGATTGAAGTAGAAATAAGTTTTACTTGGATCCGGCCTGTTTTAGGAATCCTTAAGGATGAACTTTCCTCACTTTTGAGCTTATTTAGGGCAGACTAGGACATCAAATCTCCTAGAACTTTAACAACTGAAGCTCAAAAGCCCTTGAAAAAGTCACTCAAGCTTTTTAAAAAAGGCAAGCACACCCTTGTGTTCCAGAGGACCATTTTTTTCTTGCAGTGTTAGGAGAAAAAATGCAACTTTATGGTCTCATTTTTCAACGAGACACTTGTGGAAAAGATCCTTTTTTAATCGTAGACTTGGCTTTCCTTCCTTATAGGTCTCCAACAATATTCTTTACAACCATGGAGATGACAGCTCAAATTATAATTCGAGGAGAGGGTTGAGGCTACCTTCAGTTTAGCAGAGCTCCCTTGGTTAGTGTTTCCCTCCCTGAGTTGAGCCACCCGTGCTGCCAGGACAGAAGTGGGATTCCCATCCCACCTTCTCAACATCTGCCCTGTGCACCTGACCTTGTCAGGGTCATTGCCATGCTCTCCATCCCTCCCAAAGGGCACCTCCAGTACTGCCACTTCTCTCAGCTGCTGGATCCCTTCCTCAAGGGTCTTCCAGTGCATTCTCTCGCTGTGGACAAACCTCTCTCCTACACTCATTAAAAGCCGCTCCCAGAGACAAAGGGGCCCTGGCTCCTTTATGAATACCTGATTCAGACCTGAGTCCTGGGTCAGGGCTCCTAAATTCCTGGTCTCACTACCATCCAGCTGCACAGCAGTACCCATAAGGTCCCAGACCCCAAGTCTGTATTAGCCTCATGCCCCTGTTACACAATGTCTTCTCGCAGATTACGGAGCTTTCATACGACAGGGACTCGGTGATGATTTCAACCTCTGGCTCCCCTGCTACTTGTGAGGGCCCTCCTTTCCTATCCTTATTAACTAGGCGCTTTGTTTCCATCTTTGACTTCCTAGTTTCTGAGGTGGGCTGTGGGGCAGGGTCAGGCTCTGGGGCAGCATCCCTGTTTCCAAGGGATGGAAAGCGGTTTTCCAAGTCAATCTCCCCATATCTCTGAATGCAAAACAGAACAGGCATATCAGCAACACCAGCCACCAGTATGGTATCATTAGCATTTTGAGAAGATTTGAACCCTTCAAAAATTGGTGGGCTGGACCTAAAAATCTGGGTGAAGGGTTGGGAGAAAATTTCCCTGCTGTCACTTCCTCACAGTAAGTAGCATTATTGAAGTAACCCCAAAAACACTGTTGGAGTCAGCGAGCCAGGGGTCTCTCTGAATTCTTCAGGGGGAAATCAGAGTGCAGGGATTGAATTAAAGCCTTCGGATGGATTGAAGTACAGTAAGCCACTCACACATAAAGTAGAAACTAAAGTTTTAAGATAAGTAAGTGAGTCAGTCAGGAAGTTTTAGTATGAGCTCTAATGCTTTCAGTAACTAAAAGGTTTAGATGCCAGAGTGGAAGTGTGAGTTCTAGTGAAGGTTGAAAAACATGCTGATGTTTTTAGCAGAGGCTCCAGGCCCACAGCAGTAGACACTACAGTTGTAGGTACTTAGACATAATAGAGCTATAGTAAGAATATTGCTTACATTTTTCAGATCAAAAAGGTAGGTTGTATGCATAGTCTATACGTAATCTAGCGTGTTAAGAAACTAGAATTCTAATAGGTTAAGAAGTGGTGGTCCCAGCTTGCATCTTAGCCTGTGGGAAAATCCTACATTAAGAGTATGTATTTGGGAGAGTTGGTGCTTCTAGCCATTTGCTTTTGTCATTGATTTTTACCATTGCTTTTCTGCTTGCCTTTTGAGACCAATGTGCTTTGTAATAAATAACCTTTTAGCAACTATTAGCTGCTTTGCTCATTTAAGATAACCCGACGAAGTTGGTGCCTAGAGCACCAGAGGCAATAACCTCACAGCACACAGTCAGAGTGCGAGAGCTCTGAATCCACGTACCCGCCTTCCAGAGGAAGTTAAAAATCCATGAATTCCTCACTTTATCAAGCAACAACATGAACTGGATAACAGCAAGAGCAGCCTTAGCGATAGGACCCCTGTTTAGATAAGGGGCTGCAAATGGGAGAGATATAGCTGTGTCCCCGTGCACCCCGAACCAGGGTAAGCTAGACCACATGGTGCCTCCTAATGCAAAAAATCTGGTGGCTCAAGAACTGTTAGTCCTTTTTCACCCTTTCCTCTCGATGCCCTCAGGCCACGTGTTGGGTGCCAAAATCTGCCGTGGTTTGAACAGACAGGTGTGTGCTAGGGAAAGCAGGGCCCTTCCCTTGAAATGGAGAAAGTAAAATCCCTCCCTCTGAATTCGTATAATTTTGAAATTCAGGGCCTCTAAGGCAAAGATATGGGGAGGAATGACAGTTCGTTGGTAATATACGTAACAAGGCAAAACAAAACGACAACCATGAAACCAACAGCAAACAGAAGAGGAGCCAGTAACAGGTCTTGGGCTGCGGGCGCTTCTCCCCTGCGGTGCAGCTGCCGTCACGGCGGCACCGGCCGTGAGCACCGGCCGGCTCCCGGTGGGCGGGGGCGGTGCGGCGATCCCGCGCAGCTGCAGGGGCGCTGCGGGTGGTGGCGGCGGCTGGGTCCCAGGTGGGAAGGGTGGAGGAGACGCTCTGCTCACGCATCCTTGGAGCAGCGACCGTCCCGGTGCTCCAACAGGATGCGTGGAGACAGCAAACTGAAGCAGGAGCGCGTCCTAGCAGGGTTGCGGGCTCCAACACCAGAAGAGGCAGCTCGCGGCTTTGCGACGGCGGGACGAGGTTTTCCAGCGTCCTTCCTCCTTCGAGAGCCACAAGCGAGCGAGAGCCAGCAAGTGCCCCTGACTCTCCTTTACCTGATTCTGATCTCGCGGTGTTCTCTCTTCCCTCCCGCACCCCACCTTGCCCTGCGAGAGAAACTGCCAAAAATCTCGGAGGCTGCCCTTCCCCTGTCAGTAGGCGTCGGTGCTAGGACCTAGGCATCAGTGCTTCTTAGCATGTCAGCGGGAAAAAATGCCACAGACAGAGAGGAAGGAGAAAACCAAGCACGAAGAGCCTCCAAAACCAAATTTTACCACCATGGAGATGACAGCTCAAGGTACAATTAGAGCCAGAACAAGATTGCTAAATATGGCCGGCCAAGATTTTGTAACTTTTAATTTCCCTGTGGAAAGAGATTACTTTGATTGGGCTTTGCAAAATTCAGAAGACTTGCAAATTGCACTGTTAAATTACTCAGGGGGTTGGTCTATTCATTAACCAGGCCACAAATAATTGCTCGGGGGAGCAGCGCTGGATTTCTCCCTCCTCATCTGCTGCTCTGCCCTCCCACGCGGCTGGCTCTGCCCGGCACGGGCGGGCTCCTCATTGTGCACTTTGTTATGCTGCAGGGGAAAGTGCGGACAGCGCTTTGCTCCTGAGGAAGAGATGGCAGTGCGGGGCGAGCGGGCGGGATGAGGCCCGGGGGATGCGGGCAGCAGGGGAAGGTTGCGGGGCTACCGGAGATTAAAGCAGCAGCTAAACGAGACGGTGTTTTCGGCGTCGGCGCGGGAGGAAGGGAGAGCTGCTCCGTGCCTCCGGCCCAGCCCGGCTCGGCCCGGAGCCAAGCGGCGGAGCCGGCCCGGGCGCGGGGCTCGGACACACGGTCCCGGCGCTTCAGCGGCAGCGACGGCTCCGCTGACCCTCGGCGTCTCTCGCTCGAGCTCCTCCTGCCCCTCTCCCGCCGTCCCGCACCCTCTCCGGGCTCCCTGTTCTGGCCTTCCCCTTCCTCTCCCGGTCTCTCTGTGCCCCCGGCCCCGGGCGGGGTCCCGCCGCGCTCTCGCCTTCGCCCGGCCCTTGCCCCGCTGCCCGTGGCGCTGCTGGGCGGGCAGCAGCAGCTGGGGCTCGGGCAGCATCGCCGTCCCTCGGGCTCCGCCTCGGCCCCGGTTCCGCCTCCCCTCGGGGCCCGCGGAGGACACGCGCGGCGCGGCCGCTCCCGCCGCCTCCGCCGCGGGCTCCCGGCCCGAGCTCCGCCGCTCGGCAGCGCGGCCGCCGGCCCGAGGCGCCGCGGCCCCGTTCAGACGGGGTGCCCGGCCCGGGGCGCTTGGGGGGCGGTCGGGGCCGTCCGTGCAGCCGGGCTGACCGGCGACAGCCGCGTTTGGCCCGCAGGGAAGGCGCGGGAGGCCCCGCGGGAGCGACACCGGCTGGGTTCACTGCTGGGGCGCGGCGGCTTCGGCAGCGTCTGCTGGGGGAAGGCGCCGGGGTGAGTGGGGCTCTGGCGGGGGTCGGAGGAGGGAGGAGGATGGAGGAGATCGGGGCTCGGCAGAGCGGGCGGCAAGCTCAGCCCGCGTCTCCCCTTGGCTAGCAGGTGGCCATCAAATGTGTGTCGTGGGATTGCATCCATCACTGGGGGGGGCGAGCTGGTGAGGGACCGAGGCCAGCGACAGAGACCGGGACGTGATGGGCGGGGTAAGCCGAGCCCGGGGGCGCGGCAGGTGCCAGGAAGGCTCGAGGGAGAGCAGGGCGGGTCAGCAGAGGGCGCAGAGCATCCCGGGCTGGGTGAGAGGTTCCAAACCCCTGGCACGGCATCACTGACGGCATCGTGGTCTTCCTGCAGCACAACAGCATCTGTGCGCCCCTGGAGATCGAGCTCTTGGACGAGGTATCCGCTGGGTTCCATGGTGGTGTTCAGCTGCTGGATCAGTTTGAGCTCCCCAACAGCTCTTGCTGGTGATGAAGTGCCCAGAGCGGTCTCAGGACGTCTTTGATTTTATTCTGGTGGAGGGTTCCTGTCTGAGAGGTGCTGCAGGGGCTGTTCCACCAGGTGCTGGAGGCCGTGCAGCAGCTGTAGTATCCTGCGCCGGGACATCAAACTTGACAATATCCTCCTTGACCTGGCCACCAGACAGGCAAAACACACGGACTTTGGCTGTAGCACCCACCTCCAAGACGCAGTCTGCCCACAGTTTGCAGGTGAGCCCACCCAGGGCTATGCTCCCACTCCCAGCGTCTCACGGGCCAACCCAGATGTGGCACAGGAGATTCCCCCTTTTGCCACCAGTCATGGGTACACCTATGAGCCACAGAAATCTGCCTGGAATTGACAGAAGGAAAGAAGGAAAGTTCAAGGGCATCATTATCCTATTTTCCGCTGCTTAAAAAGTTTTCCTTTCATAAAGACGAAATGCAGTCTTCCTGTGCACGATGGCACCTTATGGCACCTGCAACGCTGAGAGACTTTTTCCCCTGCTGCTGTGTGCAGGGTGATTTAGCAGCATCACCTAACACACACATACCGAGAGGGGGCATACAGCAAATGCCTTGTGCCACTTCATCTCAAAGGTCAAAAATGTCAGCAGACACTGATGCAAGAGACTCACACACCGCACTTCCTGTTTGTTGTGCTGATGCACGCCTGGCCGGCCCAGCTTTCCCTGGTGGAGAATAACAACAAGGGACAGCTCCCTCACACCCATGCAGCCCAGAGATCTGCAGGATACCATCAGCACTCGGCTTCCTAAGTGACCAATTCTGCTGGGGTGGAAGCTGCCCCTCAAATCGCCACTGACTTGAGGGGCAGCAGCAGCAGCAGCTGTGCCTGCATCTGATCCCTAGGTGTGGGGCTGGGCTGGACAAAGGACACCCACACCCACAGCACACCGCCCCTGAAGGACATGACTTTGGAAACAACCACCTGCCACTGCCTCCTGCTATTTACAGTAGGGTCACACCAGCCTGTGGCACTGGGCAGCTCTCAATGCCACCTGGGACAGCAGATGACAGGCCCTGGCCTCGGAGACCAAACACAGGGGAACTCATCCTCCAGAGTGAGCTTCCAGATTGAAAAGGCTGCAGCCAGCAGCCACCTCTAAGGGCAGACAAAGGAGGCTCTCCTGCACTTCAGCTGTGCCAGGCAGCTACACAGCCCTGGGGAGCAGCTGCCAAGCCCAGGGACAAGGGAAGGCACAGAACGAGGGACAAAGCCAGTCAAGCACAGAGACTTTTCACGACTGCTGAGCCCAGACGGTCCCCAGGCGTGGCACCACCCACCAGTCGTTCTCTGCTGACAAAGAGCAGGTCCAGCAGGTGCCTTCCCTCGTGGGCCAGGAACATCCCAGGTGGTTTCCTCTCCACTCTCCTGGCAGTGTCAGCAGGCGTGCCCAGCTTCTTTTGTTCCACTTGCAGAGTCTTGTACCTATTAGCCATGGGCACCTGGGAAGTGGGAGCAGCCACACAGGAGACGTGTCCACTGCACCAGGCAGGAACCAAAAGCCTCTATGTGCACAGCTGAAGCCTGTATCTCCACAGGATGTTTTGGCTGCCCTGCTCTTCATTACCTTTGGGCTGGAAATGCAATTGCACTTTCTTCCTGATGCAGAAATTCACAGCGGGCAAAACCTGACCAATGGGCAGTGTTCCAAAGGCAGTGTGGGTTGGAGTTAATAATAAAGGGAAGAGAACTTTGCCAATTTCAAACCACATCAAAACACCCACAGGAGGGACTTTCCATCTTGGAGCAAGAGTGGCCAATTCAGAAATGGATGTAGAGCGACACGGAAGGGAATCCCACAACAGGCTTGGGGGTGTCTAGGATTTTTATTCTGAATGTGGCTGTGAGCTGGCATTGGAGAAAGTAATGCTGGAGTGCTCCTGGTCATCTCCTCTGCTTCGTGCATCACTTTGCTGCAGGGATGACAGCAATCAGGCTGTCAGAAGAGGCTGGAGAGAGGCTCCGCTAATCTGAGAAATGGATGCTGCCCAAAGGGAAAAAGAAACAAAAGAAACCAATTTGAAAAAGACAAAGGAAAAACTGAACCATGATTTTCCAAAATGAACTTTTAAGAGGGTCAAGCTGGATTCCTCTAGCACTCAGGAACACGCAGCCACAAGTGGCAGAGCGC
>JAKWBO010000412.1:0-48319 GCA_034336685.1 Luscinia luscinia
CCCAAAATCCCTCAAATTCCCATTTTTCAGGAATCCAGAGCAGGAATCAGACGAGCTCAAATGCGGCTCCAAATGGAAGATCCCTAAAAATCCCCCTTTTTTCCCCCAAATCCAGCATTTTTTAGCACAAAATTCTCCTTTGATCCCTAAAATCCACCTTCAATCCCCAAAATCACCATTCTGATCTCAAAATCTTCTCAGAATTCTTGTGTTTCCAGCTCCACTGAGCAGGAATCAGGAGAGAACAAGTGAAAATACACGCAGGGATACCCGTAAAAATCCCCCTTTTCTGCCAAATCCAGCTTTTTTTAGCACAAAATCCACCCTTGCACCCCAAAATCTCTGTTTAATCCCCAAAATCCCCATTTTGATCCTAAAATCCCCTCACAATTCCCATTTTTCCAGCTCCCCAGAGCAGGAATCAGACAAGCGCAAAGGCAACTACGAGCAGGGAGGCCCCCAAAATCCCCCTTTTGCTCCCCAAAATCTGCCTTTTTTTCCCCAAATCCAGCTTCTTTTAGCACAAAATTCTCATTTGATCCCTAAAATCCACCTTTGAACCCCAAAATCCCCATTTTCATCCCAAAATCCCCTGACAATTCTCATTTTACCAGCTCCCCTGAGCAGGAATTGGATGAGCACAAATGCAGCTCCAAGTGGAAGATGCCTAAAAGTCTGCTTTTTTCCCCCTCAAATCCAGATTTTTTTAGCACAAAATCCATCTTTTCACCCCAAAATCCTCCTTCAATCCCCAAAACCCCCATTTTGATCCCAAAATCCCCTCACAATTCCCGTTTTCCCAGCTCCCCAGAGCAGGAATTGGATGAGTGCAAATGCAACTACGAGCAGGGAGATCTCTAAAAATCCTCCTTTTTTCTCCCAAAATCCAGCTTTTTTTCCCCCCAAAACTCACCCTTGCACCCCAAAATCCTCGTTTTATCCCCAAAATCTCTGTTTTGATCCCAAAATCCCCTCACAATTCCTGTTTTTCCAGCTCCCTTGAGCAGGAATCAGATGAGCACAAATGCAGCTCCAAGTGGAAGATCCCTAAAAATCTGCTTTTTTCCCCCCAAATCCAGATTTTTTGGCACAAAATCCACCTGCACCCAAAATCCTCCTTTTATCCCCAAAACCCCCATTTTGATCCCAAATCCCCTTACAATTCCTGTTTTTCCAGCTCCTCTGAGCAGGAATCAGATGAGCTTAAATGCAGCTCCAAAAGGAAGATCCCTAAAAATTCGCTTTTTCCCCCCCATATCCAGATTTTTTTAGCACAAAATCTACCCATGGACCCTGTTTAATCCTCAAAATCCCCATTTTGATCCCAAAATCCCCTCACAATTCCCGTTTTTCCAGCTCCCCAGAGCAGGAATCGGACGAACGCAAATGCAACTACGAGCGGTACCGGGGCCTGGTGCAGAACGACTTTGCTGGCAGTGAGTCCTTTTATCCTTGTTTTTTTTTGGGAATTCCTGGGGGTGGTTCCTGAGGGATTTAGGGAATGATTTGATCCCGGAATTCCTGATGCCAGTCTCGGAGGAGCAGTGCCTGTACCAGATCTACATCGACGAACTCTACGGGGGCCTCCAGAAACCCAACGAGGACGAGAAGAAAAAGTGAGGGAAAAAAAATCAGAATTCCGGGTGGGAAATCACCAGGAATGAGCCCCCACACCCTCGGGAATGATCCTAATTCTGGGATAACCCAGCCTCAGTTTTCCCCTCACTCCTTTGCTGGAATCTCTCCCCAATCCATCCTGGGAAGGGCTCTGGTTTTGCTTGGGGGTCTGGCTTTGGCTTCTCGTTTTTCCTTGGTATTGTGCCTCAGGGCTCTCTTTTTTCCTTGGAATTCTGACTTGGAAATAGCATTTTCCCTCAGATTTCCCCATTTTCCATCATTCCAGCTGAGGGCTCTTGTTTTCCCTCAGAATTCCAGCTCAGAATTCCCATTTCCCCTTGGAATTCCACCTCAGGCCTCCTGTTTCCCCTCAGAATTCCCATTTTCCCTCTGAATTCCTGCTCAGATTTCCCAATTTACCTCAGAATTCCTGTTTTGCCTCAGAATTCCACCTCAGGCCTCCTTTTCCTGTCAGAATACCCATTTTCCCTCAGAATTCCCATTTTCCCAGGATTTTTGCTCAGGTTTCCCAATTTCCTCAGAATTTCCATTTTCCTGCAGAATTCCACCTCAGGCCTTCCATTTCACCTCAGAATTCTGATTTCCCTCAGAATTCCAGGTCACAGTTCCCATTTTCCCTCTGAATTCCCATTTTCCCTCATAATTCCCACTCACATTTCCTATTTTCCCCTCAGAATTCCCTTTTCCCCTCATAATTCCTGCTCAGATTTCCCATTTTCCTTCTGAATTCCCGTTTTCCCTCAGAATTCCAGCTCAGGCCTCCCATTTCCCCTCAGAATTTCCATTTTCCCTAAGAATTCCACCTCAGGCCTTTCATTTTCCATCAGAATTCCTATTTTCCCTCCAAATTCCCCTCAGAATTCCCATTTTCCCTCTGAATTTCTATTTTCCCTCCAAATTCCCTCTCACCTTTCCCTTTTTTGTCAGAATTCCCATTTTTCCTCCGAATTCCCATTTTCCCTCCAAACTCCCATTTTCCCTCCGAATTCCCTCTCACCTTACCCATTTTCCCTCTGAATTCCTCTAAGAATTCCTATTTTCCATCCGAATTCCCATTTTCCCTCAGAATTCCCGTTTTCCCTCCAAACTCACTCTCACTTTTCCCATTTTCCATCAGAATTCCCATTTTCCCTCAGAATTCCCATTTTCCCCCTGAATTCCCATTCTCTCTCCGAATTCCCATTCTCTCTCCGAATTCCCTCTCACCTTTCCCATTTTTCCCCCGAATTCCCATTTTCCCTCAGAATTCCCATTTTCCCTCCGAATTCCCGTTTTCCCTCAGAATTCCCTCTCACCTTTCCCATTTTCCCTCAGAATTCCCATTTTCCCCCCGAATTCCCATTTCCCTCCCTCGGGGCTCTCCGCATTCCCGAGGGAGCCTCCCCGTGGGAGGAAATCCCCGGGATGGAGGGATTGGTGTCCCCAAACTCCCCAGGCTGGCGGAAAAAAAGGCTTCCATAGGCTACACCTACGAGGACAGCACGGTGGAGGAGCTGGAGAATTCCCTGGAGAAGCGAGGGGGGGACGAGGAGGACTCCGAGGAGGATTCCAACACGGACGAGGACGAAGTGATCCCGGATATCGGTAACGGCTCCCAGCAGGGCTGAGCGCGGTGCCCGGGACGTTTTCCGGGCGGAATTCCGGGATTTTTCCCTGTTTTTCCCCAGATGTGGAAGTGGACGTGGATGAGCTGAACCAGGAGCAGGTGGCTGACCTGAACAAGCAGGCCACGACCTACGGCATGGCCGAGGGGGATTTCGTCAGGTACGTCCTGGAAAAAACCCGGAAAAAGCTCAGGAAAAGCCTCAGGAAAAGCTGGGAGCCTCCCCCTAAACCAGCCCAGGGAGGACTCCTGCTTTTCCTTGGGATTAAGGCTCGGGAATCCCATTTTTCTTTTGGATTCTCTCCTAGAAATCCCATTTTCCCTTGGTATTCTTTCCTAGAAATCCCATTTTTCTTTGGGATTGTCTCCTGGAAATCCCACTTTTCCTCAGGATTCACCTCTGAAAATCCCATTTTTCATTGAGATTTTCTCTTAGAAATCTCTTTTTTCCTCAGCATTCTCTCCTGGAAATCCATATTTTCCTCATGATTCTCTCCTGGATATCCCATTATTCTTTGAGATTCTGTCCTAGAAATCCCATTTGTCCTCAGGTTTCTCTCCTGGAAATCCCATTTTTCCTCAGGATTGTCTCCCAGAAATCCAATTTTTTTTTTTAATTCTTTCCTGGAAATACAATTTTTCTTTGAAGTTCTCTCCTAGTAGAAATCCGTTTTTCCTCAGGATTCTCTCCTGGAAACCCCATTTTTCCTTGGAATTCTGGCTCAGAGCTCCCTGTTTTTCCTGATAATTCCCCCCATTTTTCCTGATTCCCTCTTCTCCCTGAGATTTTGACTTGGAGCTCCCTTTGTTCATGGGGATTCTCTCTCAGAGTTCCCATTTTTCCTTGGAATTGTGGCTCAGGTTCCCCCGCTGTTCTCTGAGGATTCCCCCATTTTTCCAGACTTTCCCTTTCCTCTGAGATTCTGCATTGAAAATCCCATTTTGCCTGGAAATTCTGCCTTGAAAAATCCAATTTTCCCTGGAAATTTCTCCTTGAAAATCCCATTTTCCCCTGAAATTCTGCCTCAGGGCTCCCCCTTTCCCTTGGAATTCTGGATTGCCCCAAAATCCCACCCTGATTCCGCTTTTTTTCCCTGGAAAAAGGATGCTGAGGAAGGACAAGGAAGAGGCTGAAGCCATCAAAAACGCCAAAGCCTTGGAGGAGGAGAAGGCCATGTATTCGGTAAGGGAAAAATCTGGAAAAAAATGGGAATTTCCCCTTGGAAAATCCCCCAAAAATCCCTTCCTGACCCCCAGTCCTTTCCCCAGGGCCGCCGCTCCCGCCGGCAGCGCCGGGAATTCCGGGAGAAGCGGCTGAAAGGCCGGAAAATCAGCCCCCCCAGGTGAGAGTCCCAGATTTTTCACCCCCAATCCCAACATTTTTATCCCAAATCTTGGTATTTTCATCCCAAATCCCAACATTTTTATCCAAACCCCAACATTGCCCTCAGTAATATCAACGTTTTTATCCTGATTATCAAATCCCGGAATTTTTATCCTGGATCACAACATTTCTCCCCCAAATCCCAACATTTTCATCCCAATCCCATTTTTTCACTAAATCTCAACATTTCTTCCCTAAATCACGGAGCTTTTATCCCAAATTCCGACTTTTTTATTCTCAATCTCATTTCCCTCCCGAAATTCCACCATTTTTCTCCCAAATCCTCTCTAAAATCTCAAATTTTAATTCCCAAATCCCATTTTTACACTGAATCCCACCCATATTACCACAAATCTCACCAATTTCCCCCCCAAATCCCAATTTTTTCTCCACACAGCTACGCCCGCCGGGACAGCCCCACCTACGACCCCTATAAACGGTAGCAAATCAGAATTTTCATTTCCCTTAGAATTCTTTCTCAGAATTCCCATTTCCCCTCAGAATTCCCACTTAGATCTCTGATTTCCCCTCAGAATCCCCATTTTGTCTCAGAGCTGCCATTTCCCCATAGAGCTCTCATTCCCCCTCAGAATTCCCCCTCAGAATTCCTGCTCAGAATTCCCATTTTCCCCTCAGAATTCCCATTCCCCCTCAGAATTTCCTCTCAGAACTACCATTTTACCTGAGAGCTCCCACTCAGGCCTTCTGTTTTCCGTCAGAATTCCCTTTTTCCCCTTAGAATTTCCTCTCAGAATTCCCACATTCTTCTCAGAATTCCTGTTTCTCCTCAGAATTTCCCCTCAGAATTCCTATTTCCCCTCAGAACTCCAATGTCCTATCGGAATTCCTGCTCAAAATTCCCATTTGCTCTCAGAATTCCCATTTTCCCTCAGAACTCCCATTCTCCCTCAGAATTCCCATTTCCCCTTAGAATTCCCTTTCAGGCCTCCCATTCCCTCTCAAAATTCTCATTCCCCTTCAGAACTCCCATTTCCCTGCAAAATTCCCATTTTTGCCTCAGAATCCCCCTCAGAACTCGTGCTCCCCCTCAGAATCTCCCTCAGAATTTCCCTCAGAACTCTCATTCCCCTCAGAACTCCATTTCCCTCAGAATCCCCCTCAGAACTCCATTTTCCCTCAGAACTCCCATTTCCCCTCAGAGCTCCCATTTTCCCCTCAGAATCCCCCTCAGAATCTCCCTCAGAATTCCCCCTCAGAACTCTCATTCCCCCTCAGAACTCCCATTTCCCCTTAGAATTCCCTCAGAACTCTCATTCCCCTCAGAACACCATTACCCCTGAGAATCTCCCTCAGAATCCCCCTCAGAACTCCCATTACCCCTCAGAACTCTCATTCCCCTCAGAGCTCCATTCCCCCTCAGGATCTCCTTCAGAATCCCCCTCAGAACTAAATTTTCCCTCAGAATTCCCATTTTCTCCTCAGAATTCCCCTCAGAACTCCATTCCCCTTAGAACTCCATTCCCCCTCAGAATCTCCCTCAGAATTTCCCTTCAGAACTCTCATTCCCCCTCAGAACTCCATTCCCCTCAGAATCTCCTCAGAATCCCCCTCAGAATCTCCTCAGAATTTCCCTCAGAGCTCTCATTCCCCTCAGAACTCCATTCCCCTCAGAATCTCCCTCAGAATTTCCCTTCAGAACTCTCATTCCCCCTCAGAACTCCATTCCCCTCAGAATCTCCCTCAGAATCCCCCTCAGAATCTCCTCAGAATTTCCCCTCAGAGCTCTCATTCCCCTCAGAACTCCATTCCCCTCAGAATCTCCCTCAGAATTTCCCTTCAGAACTCTCATTCCCCTCAGAACTCCATTCCCCTCAGAATCTCCCTCAGAATCCCCTCAGAATCTCCTCAGAATTTCCCCTCAGAACTCTCATTCCCCTCAGAACTCCATTCCCCTCAGAATCTCCCTCAGAACTCCATTTTCCCTCAGAACTCCTGCTTCCCCTCAGAACTCCCATTTTCCCCTCAGAATCCCCTCAGAATTTCCCTCTGAATTCCCCTCAGACCTCCACTCCCCTCAGAACTCCCATTTCCCTCAGAATCCCCCTCAGAACTCCATTTTCCCTCAGAACTCCTGCTTCCCCTCAGAACTCCCATTTTCCCTCAGAATCCCCCTCAAATTTCCCTCAGAATTCCCCTCAGACCTCCACTCCCCTCAGAACTCCCATTTCCCCTCAGAATCCCCCTCAGAACTCCATTTCCCTCAGAACTCCTGCTTCCTCAGAACTCCCATTTTCCCTCAGAATCCCCTCAGAATTTCCCTCTGAATTCCCCTCAGAACTCTCATTTCCCCTCAGAACTCCCATTTCCCCTCAGAATCCCCCTCACACCTCCATCCCCCCATCCCCTCCCCGTGCTCTCCCTACCGCCGCAGCTCCCCGTCGGAGTCCAGCTCGGAGTCGCGCTCCCGCTCCCGGACGCCGTCACTGGGGCACGAGGAGAAGATCACCTTCATCACCAGCTTCGGCGGCAGCGACGAGGAGGCGGCCGCCGCCTCCAGCGCCGCCATTGCCGGCAAGAGCCGCAATTCCCGGGAGCGGCAGCGCTCGGCGCAGCCCGGAGCCTCGGCGCCCGCCCACAGAGCCTCCTCCCGGTCCGTGCCTCTGCCTGTTGCACCCCTTTTTACCCCTTTCTTGTTCTTGATTTTCCCATTTTTCTTTGTTATTCTTGTTTTTTCCACTTTTTCCTCAGTTTTCCCCTTCCTGTTCCCTTTTTTTTCCTTGTTTTTCTCCCCTTTTTTCTTGGTTTTCCCCTTCCTGTTCCTTTGTTTTCCCATTTTTCCCTTTTCCTGGGTTTTCTCTTTTCTGTCCTGACTTTCTCCTTGTTTTTCTCGTCTTTCCTTGGTTTGCTCATTTTTCCCTTTTCTGTCCCCCTTTTTTTCCAATTTTTCCTTGGTTTTCCAGAATTTCTCCCCCCTTTTTTCCCTAATTTTCCAGTTCTTGTTCCATTTCTTTTATTTCTTGTTTTCCCTAGTTTTCCCCCTTCGTGTCCTCTTTTCGTCCTTGTTTTTCCCATTTTTTTCTTGGTTTTCCTGGATTTTCCCCCCCTTTTTTAATGGTTTTCCCCTTCCTCTTCCCTTTTTTATTTTTGTTTTCCCATTTTTCCTTTTTTTTACCTGTTTTTTACCCTTTCTGCCTCTTGTTTTTATTGATTTTCCCATTTTTACTTGTTATTCCCATTTTTCCATTTTTCCCTGGTTTTCCCTTTCCTGATTTCTTCTTTATTCTTGTTTTTCCCCTTTTTTCCCCCCCTGTTTTTTCCCATTTTTCCCCCCTGTTTTTTCCCTTTTTTCTCCTCTGTTTTTTTTCCCTTGATTTTTGTTGTTTCTCTTGGTTTTCCTGGTTTTTCCCTAGTTTTTCCCTAGTTTTCCCCTTCTTGTTGCCTTTTCTTTAGTTGTTTGGTTTTCCCTTTTCGTGTCAACTTTTTATCATTGTTTATCCCATTTTCCTTGGTTTTCTTGGATTTTTCTCCATTTTTCCCCCTTTTTTCCCCATATTTTCCCCCATTTTCCCCATTTTTTCCCCCATTTTTTCCCTCATTTTTCCCCCATTTTTCCCCCTTTTCCCCCATTTTCCTCTATTTTTCCCTATTTTCTTCCCCACTTTCTCCCCATTTCCCTATTTTCCCCCATTTTTTGCCCATTTTTCCCCATTTTCCCCCATTTTCTCCAATTTTCCCCATTTTTCCCCTTTTCCCCATTTTCCTCTTCTGTTTTCCCCACTTTTTTCCTCATTCCCCCCATTAACCCCATTTCTCCCCATTTTTCTCTCTTCCAGGCGCCGCTCTTCCTCCTCCTCCTCCTCCTCTTCCTCCTCGCGCTCCTCCTCCTCCTCCTCCTGCAGCTCTGGCTCCCCGCCATTCCCGCGGTTTCCGCGCTCCCCGGGGCATTTTCCGTGGCCGCCCGCGCTCGCAGCCGCTCCGCTCCCGCTCCGGCGCTATTCCCGCGGCGGCTCCCGGGACAGCCGGCGCCGCTCCCCGCTCTCCCGAGCGCGGCCACCGCCGGGCGCCCGCCGCTTCGCGGTGAGGATCGGCGCCCGCCGGCACCGCTTCGGGAACGGTTCGGGAGGCGGTTCGGGAATGATTCGGGAACGGTTCGGGAACGGTTCAGGAGCGGTCTGGGAACGGTTCGGGAGCGGTCTGGGAACGGTTCGGGAACGGTTCGGGAAACGGTTTGGGAATGGTTTGGGAACGGTCTGGGAACGGTTTAGGAATGGTTTGGGAATGGTTCGGGAAAACGGTTTGGGAACGGTTCGGGAATGGTTTGGGAACGGTTCGGGACTGGTTTGGGAACGGTTCGGGGAACGGTTCGGGAATGGTTTGGGAATGGTTTATACTGGTTTGGGGCTGGTTTATACTGATTTGGGAATGGTTTGAGAATGCCTTATATCAGTTTGGGACTGTTTTGGGAACGGTTTGGGGCTGGTTCAGACTGGTTTGGAAAGCGTTTGGGATTGGTTTATACCGGTTCGGGACTGGTTTGGGAATGGTTTGGGACTGGTTTATACCGGTTTGGGACTGGTTCACACTAGTTGCGGTAGATTTGGGACTGGTTTGGGCCAGTTGGGGACTGGTTTGGTCTGGTTTGAGACTGGTTCGGGATTGGTTCAGACCGGTTTGGGATGGGTTCACACCAGTTGAGACTGGTTTGGGACTGGTTTATACCAGTTTGGGAATGGGTCAGGATTGGTTTGAGACTGGTTAATACTGGTTTGGGACTGGTTTATACCAGTTTGGGAATGGTTCGGGACTGGTTTGGGAATGGTTCGGGACTGGTTTGGGACTGGTTTATACCAGTTCGGGAATGGTTTATACTGGTTTGGGAATGGTTCACACTGGTTTGGGGCCAGCTCACACTGGTTGGGGACTGGTTTGGGACTGATTCACACCAGTTTGGGCCAGATTGATCCCAGTTTAGCCCAGTTTGGCCCGGTTTGATCCGTTCCTCACCGGATTCCCCCCGCAGGAGCCGCTCGCGGCGCTCGCTGCGCTCGTGGCGCCGCTGGAGCAGCCAGAGCCGGAGCAGCCGCAGCGACTCCCGCAGCGATTCCCGCTCCCGATCCCGCTCCCGATCCCGATCCCGGTCCCGATCCCGATCCCGGTCCCGGTCCCGGTCCCAAACCCCGCCGGGACCCCGGGACAAGGCCCCGCCCCGCGCCCCGGCCTCGCCCGCCCTCGGAGAGAAGCTGAAAAAGTGAGTGGGGAAACACCAAATAACCCTGAATCCGCTGAAACATCCCCTGAAATATCCCCTATATCTCCTGAAACATCCTCTGAAATATCCTCTGAGTCCCCTGAAATATCCCCTGAACTATCCCCTGAATCCCCTGAAATATCCCCTGAAATATCCCCTGAAACATCCCCTGAATCCCCTGAAACATCCCCTACATCCCCTGAAATATCCTCTGAATCCCCTGAAATATCCCCTGAATACCCTGAAATACCCCTGAATCCTTCTGGGATCATCCAAAATATCCCCTAAATCCCCTGAAATAGCCCCTGAATCCCCTGAAATATCCCTCTGGGATCATCCAAAATATCCCCTGAATACCCTGAAATATCCCCTGAAACATTCCCTGAAACATCCCCTGAATCCCCTGAACTATCCCCTCTGGGATCATCCAAAATATCCCCTGAATACCTGAAATATCCCCTGAAACATCCCCTGAAACATTCCCTGAAACATTCCCTGAATCCCCTGAAATATCCCCTCTGGGATCCCCCAAAATATCCCCTAAATCCTTCTTGGATCACCCAAAATCCTTCTGGGATCCATCCCCAAAATATCTCCTAAATCCCCTGAAATCTTCCCTAAATCCTTCTGGGATCACCCAAAATCTCCCCTAAATCCCCTGAAGTCCTTCTGGGATCACCTAAATCCCCTAAAATATCCCCTAAATCCCTCTGGGATCACCCAAATCTCCCCTAAATCAACTAAAATCTTCCCTAAATCCCTCTGGGATCAATTTCCCCCAGTTTTCCCCCAATTTCCTTTCAATTTCCCCCCAAATTCCCTAATTTCCCTCAAATTTCTCCCCAATATCTCCCCCAATTTTCCCCTGATTTCCACCCAATTTCCCCCAATTTTTTCCTCCAAATTCCCCAATTTCCTCCCCAATTTTTCCCAGTTTTCTCACTTTTCCCCCCCAATTTCCCCCCAGGGCCGACGCTGCCGCTGGTAAAGATTCCGGAGCTGCCAAAG
The DNA here is from genome assembly GCA_034336685.1 of Luscinia luscinia. NCBI lineage: Eukaryota > Metazoa > Chordata > Aves > Passeriformes > Muscicapidae > Luscinia > Luscinia luscinia. The sequence continues at coordinate 10,843 of JAKWBO010000412.1, forward strand.
TCAGTAAGAATTGGAACTTCCCCTTGTTTTTAACGGAATTGCTGCTGAGCTTTGGGATCACGGATCCAGGGAATCCCACAGGGATCCAGGGAATCCCAGAGATCCCTTGGGAATGTGGGGAGGGGGGAATTTCCTGGGATCTGGGGAGATCTGGGGGGAAAATCAGCTTGGAGGGGCCCCTTTTCCCAGATTTTCCCAGATTTTCCCAGATTTTCCGAATTTTCCCAAATTTTCCCAAAATTTCCCAGATTTTCTTAGATTTCCTACATTTTCCCCAGTTTTTTTTTTATTTTCCCCAGTTTTTCCCTGATTTTTCTGAATTTCCCCCAGATTTTTTTAGATTTTTCCCAGATTTTCCCAGATTTTACGTAGATTTTTTTAAGGTGTTCTCACATTTTCTTAGATTTTCCCAGGTGTTCCCAGATTTTATTAGATTTTTCCTGGAATTTCCTAGGTTTTCCCCAGATTTTCCCAAATTTACCCAGATTTTCTTAGATCTCCCAGATTTTCCTAGGTTTTCCCCAGATTTTCTTAGATTTTTCCCAAATTTTTCCAGATTTTCCCCAGATTTTTTTTAGATTTTCGTCAGATTTTCCCAGATTTTTTTAGATTTTTCCCAAATTTTCCCAGATTTTTCCCAGATTTTTTAGGTGTTCCCAGATTTTTCAGGTGTTCCCAGTTTTTCTTAGATTTTCCCAGGATTTCCCGATTTTCTAACATTTTCCCACATTTTCCCAGATTTTTTTACATTTCCCCAGATTGCCCCCACATTTTCCTGCTTTTCCCCTATTTTTCCCCCGACGTTTTTCCCACATTTTTCCCCCGACGTTTTTCCCACATTTTTCCCAAATTCCCTTAGATTACCCCAGACTTTCTTGGTTTCCCCAGATTTTTCTGCTTTTCCCCAGGTTTTCCTGCTTTTCCAAGATTTTTCTGGGTTTTCCCAGATTTTCCTGTTTTTCCCAGGTTCCCCTCCCCCCGCTCCCCTTCCCGAATTTCCCCAAATCCCGGGATGGACTCGGGCTCGGTGGGATCGGGCTCAGGGGGTTCCTGGGGGTCCCATTCCTGATCCCTCCCCCTTCTCCTGACCCAAATTCCCAAATTTCTGCAGCCCAAACTGACCCCCCAGGAGAAGCTCCGCCTCCGCATGCAGAAGGCTCTCAACAGGCAGTGTGAGCATTTCCAAAAATTCCCCCAAATTCCCAAAAATTCCACCCAGAATTCCTCAGAACCTGCCCCAAAATCCAGCTGGGATCAGGATTCCCCCAAAAACCATCTGGGATTCCCAAAATTCTGCAAAATTCCCACAAAAATCTCCCAGAATTTCCTCAAAATTCCCCCCCCAAAATTCCCCAAAACTTCCCCCAAAAATTACCTCCAAATTCCCCCCAAAATTCAAAAAATTCCCCAAAAATTCCCCCCAAAATTCCCTGAAATTCCTTCAAATCCATCTGGGATCCTCCAGATCTTGAGATCCCCCTGAATCCACCCCAAAATTCCACCCAAATCCCCCAGAATCCCCCCAAATTCCCCCAAACCCCAGAATTCCCCAATCCCGAAATCCCCAGTCCCAAATTCCCAAATCCCAGAATCCCCCAAATCCCCAGAATTCCTCCCAATCCTGAATTCCCCAATCCCAAATTTCCTCCAATGTCAAATTCCCCCAAATCCTGATTCCTCCAATCCCAAATACCCAAATTCCCAAATCCCCAGAATTCTCCAATCCCAAATTCCCCCGAATCCCCTGAATTTCCCCAATCCCAAATTCCCAAATCCCCAGAATTCCCAAATCCCCAGAATTCCTCAATCCCAAATTCCCCCCATTCCTAAATTTCCTCAATCCTAAATCCCCCAATCCTGAATTTTGTCCATTCCCAGTCAAGGCCGACAAGAAGGCGGCGCAGGAGAAGATGCTGCAGCAGGAGCATGAGAGACAGGTGGGGAAAAAATGGGATAAAAATGGGATAAAATGGGATAAAAATGGGATAAAAACAGCTGAAAGTGGGATAAAAAGTGGGGAGAATGGGAAAAAATGGGGGAAATGGAATTATAAATGGGGAAATGAGATAAAAATGGGAAAAATGGAATTAAAAATAGGGAAAAATGGGATAAAAATGGGGGAAATGGGATATAAATGGGATAAAAACGGGGAAAAGAGAGAAAAATGGGATGAAAATAGGAGAAAAATTGGGGGAAAAGGGGGAAAAACAAGATAAAAATGGGGGGAATGGGAGGAAATGAGATAAAAATGGGGGGAATGGGATAAAAATGGGCGAAAATGGGATAAAAATGGGGGAAATGAGGGAAAAATAGGATGAAAACGGGATAAAAATGGGGAAAAAATGGGGGGAAGGGGATAAAAACGGGGGAAATGGGAGAAAAATGGGGAGAAAAATGGGGAGGAAAATGGGAAAAAAGTGGAATAAAAACAGAAAAAAATGGGGGAAGTGGGAGAAAAATTGGGGAAAAAGGGGGAAATGGGATAAAACAGGAGAAAAATGGGATTAAAAAAAGGGAAAAATGGGATAAAAATGGGGGAAAATGGGATAAAATTGGGATGAAAATAGGAGAAAAATGGGGAGAAAAATGGGGAGAAAAATGGGGGGAATGGGATAAAAATGAAGGGAAAATGGGATTTAATTGGGATAAAAATAGGGGTAAAATGGGGAGAAAAACAAGAGAAAAATGGAAGAAAAACGGGATTTAATTGGAATAAATTGGGAGAAAAACGGGATTAGAATGGGATTTAATTGGGATAAAAATGGAATTCAATGGGGACAAAATGGATTAAAAATGGGATTTAATGGTGATAAAATGGGAGAAAAAGAGGCTAAGGATGGGATAAGAGGGGGATTGAATTCCTGGGATTCTGGGATCTGATGAGGGAATTTCCCTTTCGCAGGAGCGCGAGGACGAGCTGCGCGCCATGGCCCGGAAAATCCGCATGAAGTAATTCCCCAATCCTCAGCCCCAGTTCCCCTGTTCCCATCCCCAATCCCATTTTTCCACTTTCCTGGCTCCCCAGTCCAAATTTTTCCTGGTCCCTGATCCCATTTTCCCCATCCCTGATCCCATTTTTCCCATTTCTCAGGTCCCAAATTTCATTTTTCCTGTTTCCCCTCCCTGATCCTGTTTTTCCCATTTCTCGGGTCCCCAAATCCCATTTTTTCTGTTTCCCATCCCTGATCCCATTTTTCCCATTTCTCAGGTCCCAAATTTCATTTTTCCTGTTTCCCCTCCCTGATCCCATTTTTCCCATTTCTCAGGTCCCAAATTTCATTTTTCCTGTTTCCCCTCCCTGATCCTGTTTTTCCCATTTCTCGGGTCCCAAATTTCATTTTTCCTATTTCCCATCCCTGATCCCATTTTTCCCATTTCTCAGGTCCCAAATTTCATTTTTCCTGTTTCCTCTCCCTGATCCCATTTTTCCCATTTCTCAGGTCCCAAATTTCATTTTTCCTGTTTCCCCTCCCTGATCCTGTTTTTCCCATTTCTCAGGTCCCAAATTTCATTTTTCCTGTTTCCCATCCCTGATCCTGTTTTTCCCATTTCTTGGGTCCCCAATCCCATTTTTCCTGTTTCCCATCCCTGATCCTGTTTTTCCCATCCCTGATCGCATTTTCCCAGTTTTCCTGTCCCTGATCCCATTTTTTCCCATTTCTCAGGTCCCCAGTCCCATTTTCCCCATTTTTAAGGTCCCTGATCCCATTTTTCCCTTTTATTTCCTGTCCCTGATCCCGTTTTATTTCCCCATCCCTGATCCCATTTTTCCCATGTATTTCCAGGTTATTTCCCATCTCTGATCCCAGGGTTTTTTTCCCATTTTATTTCCTGGTTATTTCCCATCTCTAATCCTGTTTTTCCCATTTTATTTCCTGATTATTTTCCATCCCTGATCCTGTTTTTCCCATTTTATTTCATGATTATTTCCCATCCCTGATCCCATTTTCCTCTTTTATTTCCCAGTTATTTCCATCCCTGATTCCTTTTTATTTCCATTTTATTTCCTAATTATTTCCCATCCCTGATCCTGTTTTTCCCATTTTATTTTCAGATTATTTCCCATCCCTGATCCCATTTTTCCTGGGTTTTTTTTCCCAGTTATTCCCCTGTCCCTGATCCTGCTTATTTCCCAGTTATTTCCTATCCCTGATCCCTTTTTATTTCCATTTTATTTCCTGGTTATTTCCCATCCCTGATCCCATTTTTCCCATTTTATTTCCAGATTATTTCCCATCCATGATCTCATTTATCCTGTTTCATTTCCCAGTTACTTCCCATCCCTGATCCCGTTTATTTTCCTGTTTAATTTCCCAGTTATTTCCCATCCCTGATCCCATTTTTTTTCCCATTTGTTTCCCAGTTTTTTCCCTGTCTCTAGCCCTGGGGTTTTTTTTTATTTTTCCCATTTATTTTTATTTTTTTCCCTTTTTCTTTTGTTGCAGGGAGCGAGAGCGGCGGGAGAAGGAGCGGGAGGAGTGGGAGCGTCAGTACAGCAGGCAGAGCAGGAGTCCCTCCCCACGGCATGGTGAGAGCCAAAAAACACTCCAAAAATACCCCAAAATATCCCCAAAACCACCCCAAAATATCCCCAAAAATATCACAAAAATATCCCCAAAATCAGCTCAGTATAGCAGGCAGAGCAGGAGTCCCTCCCCAAGGCATGGTGAGAGAGAGCCCCAAAAACACCCCAAAAATATCCCAAAATTATCCCCAAAATATCCCAAAAATATCCCCAAAATATCCCCAAAAACACCCCAAAAATATCCCAAAAAATATCCCAAAAATACCCCAAAAAGATCCCAAAAATATCCCTAAAATATCCCCAAAATATCCCAAAAATACCCCAAAAAGATCCCAAAAAGACCCCAAAAATGTCCCAAAAATATCCCCAAAATCATCATCAGTACAGCAGGCAGAGCAGGAGTCCCTCCCCAAGGCACGGTGAGAGAGAGCCCCAAAAACACCCCAAAAATATCCCAAAATATCCCCAAAAATACCACCAAAATATCCCAAAAGTATCCCCAAAAAATCCCAAAAACACTACAAAAATATCCAAAAATTTCCCCAAAAATCCCCAAGAATCCCCCCCTACCCCAAAAAAAAATCCCCCAAACCTCTGAAAATCAGCAAAAATCCCCAAAAAGAAAAAAAAAATCCCCAGGGCTTTGCAGGGGTTCGTTCCCAAGAAATTCCCGAAATTCTGCACAATTCCCAGAGAATTTCTAGAAAATTCCCCAGAATGCACAGAAAAATTCCTCAATTCCCCCCTCCAAAAAAAAAAATCCCACAAATTCCCAGAAACTCCAAAAATTCCTCCAAATCACCCAAAATACCCAAAAATCTCTCAAAATTCCCAAAATTTCCAAAGTTCCCAGAAAATTCCTGATTTTCAGGAACCACTTCCTGCTATTGCAGGGATCTGCAGGGTCTGTTCCCAAAATTCCTGGAAAATTCTCAAAATTCCAGGAGCCATTCCCAAAATTCTGGGGAATTCCTGAAAAATTCCCAAAAATCTGGGGTCTCTTCCCAAAATTCTCGGGGATTCCCAAAAATCCAGGAGCCATTCCTGGTTTTCCAGGGGTGGAGGAGGCAAAGGAGAGAGATTTTGGGGCTGGAAAAATGGGAAAAAATGGGGGAAAATGGGGAAAAAATGGGGAAAAATGGGGGAAAATGGGGGAAAAGGGATTTTGGGGAGGCAAAGCTGTGGGATTTTGGGGTGGAAAAATGGAGGAAAAAGGTGGAAAATGAGGGAGGAAATGGGGAAAAAATGAGGGGGAAATTAGGAAAAAATGGGGGAAATGGGGAAAAAAGAGATTTTGGGGAGACAAAGCTGTGGGATTTCGGGCTGGGAAAAATGGGAAAAATGTGGAACAATGTGGAAAAAATGAGGGAAAAAATGGGAAAAATTTGGGGAAAATGGGATTTTGGGGGAGGCAAAGCTGTGGGACTTTGGGGTGGGAAAATGCTGGAAAAAATGGGGAAAAAAAGGGATTTTGGGAATTGATTTTTGTGCTTGCCCTGCAGGTCGGGAGTACAGCTCCTCACGGAGGTACGGCCCCAGTTCCCGGGATTTCCAGAATTCCCGGAATTCCCAGAGATCCCAGGGATCCCAGATGTGACCCAGCCCCATTCCTGATCCCAGGAATCCCAAATTTCCTCCATTCCTGACCCCAGGGATCCCAAATTTCCACTATTCCTGACTCCAGGGATCCCAAATTTCCTCCACTCCCGTCCCAAGAGATCCCAAATTTCCTCCATTCCTGTCCCAAGGGATCCCAAATTTCCTCCACTCCTGACCCCAGGGATCCCAAATTTCCATTATTCCTGATCCCAGGGATCCCAAATTTCCACTATTCCTGACCCCAGAGATCCCAAATTTCCTCCACTCCTGACCCCAGGGATCCCAAATTTCCTCCATTCCTGACCTCAGGGATCCCAAATTTCTCCACTCCTGATCCCAGGGATCCCAAATTTCCACTATTCCTGATCCAGGAATCCCAAATTTCCTCCACTCCTGACCTCAGGGATCCCAAATTTCCTCCATTCCTGTCCCAAGGGATCCCAAATTTCCTCCACTCCTGATGCCCGGGATCCCAAATTTCCTCCATTCCTGACCCCAGGGATCCCAAATTTCCTCCACTCCTGATCCCAGGGATCCCAAATTTCCATTATTCCTGATCCCAGGGATTCCAAATTTCCTCCACTCCTGATCCCAGGGTTCCCAAATTTCCTCCACTCCTGATCCCAGGGATCCCAAATTTCCTCCACTCCTGACCCCAGAGATCCCAAATTTCCTCCATTCCTGACCCAGGATCCCAAATTTCTCCACTCCTGATCCAGGAATCCCAAATTTCCTCCACTCCTGACCCCAGGGATCCCAAATTTCCTCCATTCCTGACCCCAGGGATCCCAAATTTCCTCCATTCCTGACCCCAGGGATCCCAAATTTCTCCACTCCTGATCCCAGGGATCCCAAATTTCCTCCATTCCTGACCCCAGGGATCCCAAATTTCCTCCATTCCCATTTTCCCAGCTCCTGGGGATCCCAAATATCCTCCAATTCCCATTCCCAGATCCTGGTGGATCCCAAAACTCCTTATTTCCATTTTCCTGGCTCCCAGGGATCCCAAATTTCCTCCATTCTCATTTTTTCTGATCCCAAGGATCCCAAATTTCTTCCACTCCCAGATCCCAGGGATCCCAAATTCCCATTTCCCCTGCTCCTGGTGGATCCCAAATTTCCTCCATTGCCGTTTTTCCTGCTCCTGGTGGATCCCAAATCTCCTCATTCCCATTTTTCCTGCTCTGGTGGATCCCAAATCTCCTCATTCCCATTTTTCCTGTTCCCAGAAAATCCCAAATCTCCCCATTCCCATTTTCCTGCTCCCAGAAAATCCCAAATTTCCCCATTCCCATTTTTCCTGCTCCTGGGATCCCAAATCTCCTCATTCCCATTTTTCCTGCTCCTGGTGGATCCCAGATCTCCTCATTCCCATTTTCCTGCTCCTGGGGATCCCAAATCTCCCCATTCCCAGTTTTCCTGTTCCCAGAAAATCCCAAATTTCCTCATTCCCATTTTTTTCTGCTCCCAGAAAATCCCAAATCTCCCCATTCCCATTTTTCTGCTCCCAGAAAATCCCAAATTTCCCCATTCCCATTTTTCCTGCTCCTGGGGATCCCAAATCTTCCCCATTCCCATTTTCCTGCTCCTGGGGGATCCCAGATCTCCTCATTCCCATTTTCCTGCTCCTGGGGTTCCCAAATCTCCCCATTCCCATTTTTCCTGCTCCTGGGGGATCCCAAATCTTCCCCATTCCCATTTTCCTGCTCCTGGGGATCCCAAATCTCCTCATTCCCATTTTCCTGCTCCTGGTGGATCCCAAATCTCCCCATTCCCATTTTCCCTGTTCCCAGAAAATCCCAAATCTCCCCATTCCCATTTTTCCTGCTCCCAGAAAATCCCAAATCTCCCCATTCCCATTTTTCCTGCTCCCAGAAAATCCCAAATTTCCCCCTCGTTCCCATTTTTCCTGCTCCTGGGAGATCCCAAATCTCATTCCCATTTTTTCTGCTCCCAGAAAATCCCAAATCTCCCCATTCCCATTTTCCTGTTCCCAGAAAATCCCAAATCTCCGCATTCCCATTTTTCCTGTTCCCAGAAAATCCCAAATCTCCTCATTCCCATTTTTTCCTGTTCCCAGAAAATCCCAAATCTCCTCATTCCCATTTTTCCTGCTCCTGGGGATCCCAAATCTCCCCATTCCCATTTTCCTGCTCCTGGGGGATCCCAAATCTCCCCATTCCCATTTTCCTGTTCCCAGAAAATCCCAAATCTCCCCATTCCCATTTTTCCTGCTCCCAGAAAATCCCAAATTTCCCCTTCATTCCCCTTTTCCTGCTCCTGGGGGTTCCCAAATCTCCCCATTCCCATTTTCCCGCTCCCAGGAAATCCCAAATCTCCCCATTCCCATTTTTCCTGCTCCCAGAAAATCCCAAATCTCCCCATTCCCATTTTTCCTTCTCCTGGTGGATCCCAAATCTTCCCCATTCCCATTTTTCCTTCTCCTGGTGGATCCCAAATCTCCTCATTCCCATTTTCCTGCTCCTGGGGGATCCCAAATCTCCCCATTCCTATTTTCCCTGTTCCCAGAAAATCCCAAATCTCCCCATTCCCTTTTTCCTGCTCCCAGAAAATCCCAAAATTTCCCCATTCCCATTTTTCCTTCTCCTCGTGGATCCCAAATCTCCCCATTCCCATTTTCCTGCTCCCAGAAAATCCCAAATCTCCCCATTCCCATTTTCCTGCTCCCAGAAAATCCCAAATCTCCTCATTCCCAGTTTTCCTGTTCCCAGAAAATCCCAAATCTCCCCATTCCCATTTTTCCTGTTCCCAGAAAATCCCAAATCTCCCCATTCCCATTTTTCCTGCTCCCAGAAAATCCCTAATCTTCCCCATTCCCATTTTCCTGCTCCTGGTGGATCCCAGATCTTCCCCATTCCCATTTTTCCTGCTCCTGGTGGATCCCAGATCTCCTCATTCCCATTTTCCTGTTCCCAGAAAATCCCAAATCTCCTCATTCCCATTTTTTCTGCTCCCAGAAAATCCCAGATCTCCTCTATTCCCATTTTTCCTGCTCCTGGTGGATCCCAGATCTCCTCATTCCCATTTTCCTGCTCCTGGGGATCCCAAATCTCCCCATTCCTATTTTCCCTGTTCCCAGAAAATCCCAAATCTCCCCATTCCCATTTTTCCTGCTCCCAGGAAATCCCAAATCTCCCCATTCCCATTTTCCCTGCTCCCAGAAAATCCCTAATCTTCCCCATTCCCATTTTTCCTGCTCCTGGTGGATCCCAAATCTCCCCATTCCCATTTTTCCTGCTCTTGGTGGATCCCAAATTTCCTCATTCCCACTTCCCTGTTCCTAGGATCCCAAATTTCCTCCATTCTCATTTTCCCAGCTCCCAGTGATCCCAAATTTCCCCATTCCCATTTTTCCTGCTCCCAGAAAATCCCAAATTTCCCCCTTGTTCCCGTATTTCCTGTTCCCAAAAATCCCAAATCTTCTTCATTCCCATTTTTCCTGCTCCTGGTGGATCCCAGATCTCCTCATTCCCATTTTTCCTGCTCCTGGGGGATCCCAAATCTCCCCATTCCCAGTTTTCCTGCTCCCAGAAAATCCCAAATTTCCCCCTTGTTCCCGTTTTTCCTGCTCCCAGAAAATCCCAAATCTCCCCATTCCCATTTTTCCTGTTCCCAGAAAATCCCAAATCTCCCCATTCCCATTTTTTCTGCTCCTGGTGGATCCCAAATCTTCCCCATTCCCATTTTCCTGCTCCCAGAAAATCCCAAATTTCCCCACTCCCATTTTTCCTGCTCCCAGAAAATCCCAAACTTCCCCCTCGTTGCCGTTTTTCCGCAGGCACTCCCGGTCCCACTCCCGGAGCCCCCATTACCGGCACTGACCGACGGGACCCCAATAAACCCACGGAAAAATCCCAAATCCCCACCCCTGGAATTGTCACTCCTGATGGGACACGGGGGAAAAGCTGGAAAAAGGGGGGGAAAATGGAAAAAAGATGGAAAAAATGGGGGAAAAAGTCTCAAAAAAGAGGGAAAATGTCAGGAAAATGGGGAAAAAACCAGAAAAAGGGGAGAAACAAAAAAATCAGAAAAGGGAAAGAAACCACAAAAAAATGGGGGAAAAGCCAGGGAAAAAAAAAGAGGAAAATCAAGAAAAAAGGGGAAAAGCCAGAGAAGGGAAAATTCAAGAAAAAAGGGAGGGAAAAGTCGGGAAAAATGCAGGGAAAAGGGTGGAAAATTGGGAAAAGGTCAGAAAAGAGTGGAAAATATGGGAAAAAGGAGGTTGGAGAAGGGGGAAAAGATCAGGGGAAAAAAAATCCAGAGAATAGTAGGGGAGAAATGGGGGAAAAAACCAAAAAACCTGAAAAGAAGGAGGGAAAAGTCAGGTGGGAAAAGGAGAAAAAAAAGAAAAAATGGAGAAATGAGAATAAAGGCAGAAAAATGGGGAAAAGTCAGGAAAAGGGGAAGAAGGACAGGAAGAAAAGGGGAAAGCAAAAAAAGAGGTAAAGGGCAGAAAAAATGGGGAAATGCCACGAAAAAAAGCCATAAAAACCCTAAAACACGGGGGTGAAAAAAGCAGGAAAAGTCGATTTATTCCCTCAGGGCTCATTGCAGAATTGTAGAGGGAAGGAAAATTCCAGGAGTTCATTCCAGAGGGAAGGAAAATTCCAGGACGTCCCCAGAGCGCAGCAGAGCCGAGTCCTGGATCCCCAGTGGGGTCTGCAGAGAATCCACCTGGAAAAAAAAACAGGGAAAAGTGAGAAAAAAGTGGGGAAAATCCAGAAAAAAACAGGAAAAAATGAGGGTGAAGTAGGAAAAAAAAGTGGGGAAAAAATCCAGAAAAATGGGGGGAAGTGGGAAAAATAAGAAAAAAATAGGGGGGAAGTGGGGAAAAGCCAGAATAAAAGCCAGGGAAAAAGGAGAAATCTAGAGGAAAAAAAAAAAAAGATGGGAAAAGTCAGAAAGGGGTAAAAAGAACCAGGAAGAAGTCATTAAAAGGAGGGAAAGTTATGGAAAAGGTAGGAAAAATCCAGAAAAAAAATCAGGAAATAATTGGGGAGAAAGTGGGGAAAAAATCCAGAAAAAAATTAGGGGGGAAGTTGTGGGAAAATCCAGAAAAATCAGAAAAAAGGGGATGAAAATCAGAAAAATGGGAAGAAGGGAGGGGAGTGGGAAAAATCAAGAACAAAAGAAAAAAGTAGGAAAATATGGAGAAAAAGAAAAAAAAAGGGTGTGGGGGGATACAGGAAAAAAAGGGAAAGTCCCAAAAATCAGCCAGAATAAAGGAGGAAAGACAGGGAAAAAGGCAGAAAAAAAATGTGGGAAAAGCCAGAAAAGAACTGGGGGGAAAAAAAAGGGAAGGCTGGAAAAGTGGGAAAAAAGCTGGAAAAGGCAGGGAAAAGGAGGAAAAAAATCAGGAAAAGGGAGGAAAAAATCAGGAAAAAGGGAATGCACCTGGAAAGGCCTGGATTGCATATCAGCAGGATCCTGTTCCAGAGGGAAAAATGGGAAAAAAATGGGAAGAGGTCAGAAAAAAATGGAAAAGGAGGGCAGAAAAAAATGGGAAATGTGTGGGAAGAGCCAAAAAAGGGAATAAGAGACAGGAAAAAAGGGAAAAAACGCAGGGAAAAGGGGGAGGAAAAGGAATGAAAAAGGGGGAAAAGACAGAAAATAAGCTAGAAAAAAGGGGGGAAAGCCAGAAAAAAAAAAATGTGGGAAAAGGCAGAAAAAGGAGGAAAAATCAGGAAAAGGGAAGGCACCTGGAAAGCCCCAGTTTGCACATTGGCAGCACCGAACTCACCGTGCAGCAGGATCCTGTTCCAGGGAAAAATGGGAAAAGTGGGAAAATGTGGGAAAAAGAAAAAAAAAAAGTAGAAAAAAGACAAGAAAAGTGGGGGAACCCAGAAAATAAGCTGGAAAAAAGAGGAAAGACAGGAATAAAGGTATTAAAAGTGGGGGAAACTAGAAAAAATTGTGGGGAAAAAAGGGGAAAGGCTGAGAAAATGGGAAAAAAGCTGGAAAAGGCAGGAAAAATCAGGAAAAAGGAGGGAAAAATCAGGAAAAGGGAAGGCACCTGGAAAGCCCCGGTTTGCACATTGACAGCCTCGAACTCAGCGTGCAGCAGGATCCCGTTCCAGAGGGAAAAATAGGAAAAGAGTGGGAAAAGGACAGAAAAAAGTGGGAAAATACGGGGAAAAAAGCCAAAAAAAAGGAAAAAGAATGACAGGAAAAAGTGGGGGAACCCAGAAAATAAGCTGGAAAACAAGAGGAAAGACAGGAATAAAGGCAGAAAAAATGGGGGAAACGAGAAAAAAAAAGGGGGGGAAAAGGGGGAAAGGCTGGGAAAATGGGAAAAAGCTGGAAAAGGCAGGAAAAAGGAGGGGAAAAATCAGGAAAAAGGAGGAAAAATCAGGAAAAGGAAGGCACCTGGAAAGCCCCGGTTTGCACATTGACAGCCCGACCTCAGCGTGCAGCAGGATCCTGTTCCAGAGGGAAAAATAGGAAAAGAGTGGGAAAAGGACAGAAAATAGTGGGAAAATCACGGGGAAAAAAGCCAAAAAAGGAAAAAGAATGACAGGAAAAAGTGGGGAACCCAGAAAATAAGCTGGAAAACAAGAGGAAAGACAGGAATAAAGGTATAAAAAATGGGGAACGAGGAAAAAAAGCGGGAAAAGCTGAGAAAATGGGGAAAAAGCTGGAAAAGGCAGGAAAAGGGAGGGAAAAATCAGGGAGAGGGAAGGCACCTGGAAGCCCCGGTTTGCACATCGGCAGCCCGAAGTCGGCAGCGCAGCAGGATCCCGTTCAGGGGAGAAATGGGAAAAGAGTGGGAAAAGGTCAGAAAACAGCAGGAAAAATGATGAAAAAAGAGAAAAAAAGGGGAAAAAAAGAAAAAAAATAAATAGGGAAACCCTGAAAATGAGCCGGAAAAGGGGAAAGACAGGAAAAAGGCAGAAAAATGGGAGGAAAAAGGGGGAAAAGGGGAAAGGCTGGGAAAATGGGAAAAAGCGGGAAAAGGCAGGAAAAATCAGGAAAAAGGAGGAAAAATCAGGGAAAGGGAAGGCACCTGGAAGCCCCGGTTTGCACATCAGCAGCCCCAGAAGTCGGCGCGCAGCAGGATCCCGTTCCAGAGCGAGAACCGCGCCGGGCGGCCCGGGCGCAGCTCAGCAGCCGCAGGAATCGCTCCCGCAGCGCGGCGCGGGCGCTCTGCAGCGCCCGGAGTCCCGAGAATCCTGCGGATCCCAGGAATTCTGCGGATCCAGGAATGGGCGGAGAAGCCGCGGCTGCCGGAGCTGTCGGGGCCCTGCGGGAGGCGCAGGATCCCACGGGAACCGGGATGGGATCGGTCATGGAGCGGCTGGAAAAGGGGAGAATAAGGGGAGGGTCCGGTCCCGTGCGGGATTCCCAGTCCCGGTCCCGTGTGGGATTCCGGTCCCGGTCCCGTGTGGGATTCCCAGTCCCGATCCCGTGTGGGATTCCCGGTCCCGGTCCCGGTCCCGTGTGGGATTCCGGTCCCGATCCCAGTCCCGAATGGGTTTCTCTGTCCCAATTCCGCTCCCAGTCCCAGTCCGGACCCTGATTCCAATCCGGTCCCGGTCCCGTACCCTTGTGGGATTCCCGATCCGTGTGAGATTCCCGGTCCCGAGTGGGTTTCTCAGTCCGGTCCCGGTTCCGATCCCGTACCCGTCTGGGATTCCTGAGTGGGTTTTCCGTCCCAATCCCGGTCCCGGTCCCGGTCCTGTTCCTGATCCGGTTCCGGTCCCAGTCCCGAATGGGTTTCTCTGTCCCAATTCCGCTCCCAGTCCCAGTCCGGACCCTGATTCCAATCCCGGTCCCGGTCCCGGTCCCGTGTGGGATTCCCGATCCAGTGTGAGATTCCCGGTCCCGAGTGGGTTTCTCAGTCCCGGTCCCGGTTCCGATCCCGTACCCGTGTGGGATTCCTGAGTGGGTTTTTCCGTCCCAATCCCGGTCCCGGTCCCGGTCCTGTTCCTGATCCCGGTTCCCGTCCCAGTCCGGAGTGGATTTCTCTGTCCCACTTCCATTCCTAGTCCCAGTCCGGATCCTGATTCCAATCCCAGTGTCGCTCCCGGTCCCGTGTAAGGCTCCCGGTCCCAATCCCGAGCGGGTTTCTCTGTCCCGATCCCGTACCCATGTGGGATTCCCGGTTTCGTGTGAGGTTCCCACACCCAGTCCCGATCTCGTACCCGTGTGAGATTCCCGGTCCCGAGTGGGTTTTTCCGTCCCAATCCTGGTCCCGGTCCCAGTCCGGTCCTGTTCCCGATCCAGGTCCCGGTCCCGTGCGGGAATCCGGTTCCAGTCCCAGTCCCGAATCGGTTTCTCTGTCCCAATCCCGTTCCCAGTCCCAGTCCGGATCCTGATTCCAATCCCGGTCCCGGTCCCGGTCCCGTCCCCGCGCCGCTCCCGGCCCAGCTCTGTCCGCCGCTCCGCCGATTCGCCACCCGCACCTTCACCACCTCCACGACCCCGCTGTCACGGAGCCCCCTCACCGTTCTCCCCTCGCTTCCTTCCCTCCCTCTCCTTTTCCCTCTCTCCCTCTCCCTGTTCCCAGATTTTCCCCGATTCTCCCCAAATTTTCCCGGCCGTGCCGAATCTGCCGCCCGAACCCCGCCGCAGATTCGCCGCCGCAGATTCGCCACGGCCGCCGTGCCCCGCGCGGCGCCTCCTTCCTCCTCCCGTCCGCGTCCCTTCTCCCGCTTCCCTTCTCCTTTGCCCCGTTCCCTTCCACCCGCGCCCCTCACGGATTTTTCCCGATAGCTCCGGGATCTCCCCGTGCGGCCGTGGCGAAAGTGCGGCCGTTGCGGCCGTGGCGCGGCCAGGGCCGTTGCGGCGGCGGCTCCGGCTCCGCTCGGTGCCGCTCCCGGTGCCGCTCCGGTGCCGCTCCCGGTGCCGGGGCCTCCCTCGCTGCGGGGCGGCCCCGAGGCTCCGGGCGATGCCCTGAGGGCACCGAGAGCTCCGCCATGGACGAGGCCGAGGCCGCGGCGGGGACGCAGCCCCAGCGGCCGCCGAGGCCTCCCCGGGGACGGGCGGGGAGGCCCAGGGCCAAGCGGGTCACGTTCCCCTCGGACGAGGACATCGTGTCCGGGGCTGTGGAGCCTAAGGACCCTTGGAGACACGGTGAGGGGACAGCGGGGACCGGGAGGGGAGAGGGGACCGGTGGGGGGAACCGTGAGGGAAGAGAGGGAACCGTGAGGGGACAGAGACGATCGTGAGGGGACAGTGAGGATCGTGAGGGGATCGAGGGGACGGAAGGGACCATGAGGGGACAGCGGGACCGTGAGGCGACAGAGGAGATGGTGAGAGGAGAGAGGATGGTGAGGGGAGAGGGGGCCATGAAGGAGAAAAGGGACCGGAAGGGGATAGAGGAGACTGTGAGGGGACAGCGGGACCGAGAGGGACAGAGGGGACCGAGAGGGGACAGAGGAGGACCGTGAGGGGAGAGAGGGACAGAGGGGTCGTGAGGGAACAGTGGCGCCGGGAGGGGGACAGTGAGGAGACCATGAGGGACAACGGGACCGTGAGGGGACAGCGAGACGGAGGGGGAGCCGTGAGGGGTGAGAAGGGATCGTGAGGGGACAGAGAGACCGGGGAGGGACCGTGAGGAGACAGAGGGGACCGTGAGGGGACAGAGGGGACAGAGAGACTGGGGAGGAACCGTGAGGGGACAGCGGGACAGTGAGGGGGCCGTGAGGGGATCGTGAGGGGCCAGAGAGACCGGGGAGGGACCGTGAGGGGACAGAGGGGGTCATGAGGGGACAGGAGAGACTGGAGGGGGACCAGGGCGGGATAGAGGCGACCGTGAAGGGACAGAGGAGACAGAAGGGACCGTGAGGGGACAGAGGGAACCGGGAGAGGACAGCGGGGATCATGAGGGGACAACGGGATCGTGAGGGGATAGCGGGATCGTGAGGAGATAGCGGGATCATGAGCGGACAGAGGGATCGTGAGGGGACCGTGAGGGGACAGAAGGGACATCGAGGGATGGGGAAAGGCAGCTGAGAGGGGAGCTTGGAACCGGCCTGGAAACAGAACCCAGAATTCGCCAAAACCCGGCCTAAAAACAGCCCGAAAATAGTCCTGGGTAGCACCCTGAAAATAGTCTTGGGTAGTACTCAAAACCAGCCTAAAAATAGTCCCGGGTAATACCCCCAAAACAGCCTGAAAGCAGTCCTGGGTAATACGCAAAAACATTCCTGGGTAATACCCTAAACCAGCCCAAAATCAACCTGAAAAGAGCCCGAAAACAGGCCTGTGTAATACCCAAAACCACTCCCAAAACCTGGCCTGAAAACAGCCCTAAATTCCCCAAATCACCCCAAAACCTGGCCTGAAAACAGCCCCTAAAATGCCCCTGAAATACCCCAAAACCAGTCTGAAAACAGCCCCAAATTCCCCAAATCACCCCAAAACCGGGCCTGAAAACAGCCCCTAAAATGCCCCTAAAATGCCCCTAAAATACCCCAAAACCAACCCGAAAATATCCAGCCCCAAAACGAGCCCTAAAATGCCTCAAAATAGCTCAAAAATGCCCCAAAACACCTCCCAAAAAACCCCAAAAAAGCCCAAAAATTGGTGGAAATCAGCCCAAAAATGCCCTAAAAATGCCCCAAAACAGGATTTTTTTGGCATCCAAACAAGATTTTTTGTATCCAAATAGAATTTTTTGGGATCCAAGCAGGACTTTTTGTATCCAAGTAGAATTTTTTGGGATCCAAGCAGGATTTTTGGGATCCAAGCAGGATTTTTGGGATGCAAACAGGATTTTTGGGAACTTTTCCCACTTTTTTCTCCTCCTGGCTCTGCCCTCCCCCACAGCCCCAGCTCGGATTTCATCCCCTGCATCCCTGAGAATGTTCATTAATTATTCCTGACTTTAATTGGGATCCATTTCAGGATCCAATTGCAGTCTCACATTCCCAGCCTTTTCCCAGTATTTTTTCCTCCCAAAAATTCTGATTTTTGAGTGGGATCCCAACATCCCAAATCCAGAGGGGAAGGTGGATAAATCCTGGAAAAACAAAAAATCTCTTCATTTCTTCCCTTCCCAAAAGCTCCCAAAATTCCTTTTTCCCACCATTTTTCCATCCTTTTTTTCCCTTTTCTCACCCTTTTTCCATTCCTATTTTTTTTCTCTTTTTTTTTCCTTTTTTCTCCTTTTATCATCCCTTTTTCCATTCTTTTTTTCCCTTTTCCCTGCCTTTTCCCATCCTTTATTTTCCCCATTTTTCACCTCTTTTTCCCTTTTCCCACCCCTTTCCAAACCTTTTTTCCTTACTTTTCCATCCCTTTTCCACCTTTTATTCTCTTTTTCACACCTTTCCCCCATTTTTCCATCCCTTTTCCATCCCCACTTTTCCACCCTTTTCCCACCCTTTCCCCACATTTTCACATCCCTTTCCCAACCTTTTACGCTGCTTTTTCCCCTTTTTTTTCCCTTCACCTTTTCCACCCCTTTTTCCACCCTTTTTTCATCCCTTCCCCCTTTTTTTCTTTCATTTTCTCACCCACTTCCCATCCCATTTTTTCCTTTTCCCACCCCTTTCCCTGCCCTTTCCCCACCTTTTCCCATCATTTTTTCTCTTTTCTCACCTTTTTGAACTTTTTTTTCCCCCTTTTTCCTGTTTTTCCATCTTTTTTTCCCCTTCCCCCTCCTTTTTCCATCATTTTTCCTCTTTTTCCTTCCTTTTCCGACCATTTTTTCCCTTTTCCCACTTTTTTACCATCCCGACCCCCCTGGCATCCCTTCCCCCTCCTCTCCCATCCCTTTTCCTGACTGATCCTGGATTTTTTTCCCAATTTTCCAGCCCAGAACGTGACAGTGGAGGAGATCTTGGCCGCTTACCGCCAGGCCTGCCAGAAGCTCAACTGCCGCCAGATTCCCAAACTGCTGAAGCAGATCCAGGTAATTCCCAGAATTCCCAAAAATCCCAACATTTCCCCCTAAAAAAAATCCTATTTTTCTGCCTTTCCAGCCCCAAAAAATCCCATTTTTCTGCCTTTCCAGCCCAAAAAACCCCCCATTTTTTCTGCATTTTCAACCCAAAAATTTTCCCATTTTTCTGCCTCTCCAGCTCCAAAAAATCTACTTTTTTCTGCATTTCCAAATTTTTTTTTGTGTTTTCCAGGAATTTACAGATCTGGCTCCCAGGATTGACTGCTTGGATCTCAAGGGTGAGTTCCTTTTTCCAGCTTTTTTCCAGCCCCTTTTCCAGCCCCTTTTGGTCTCCTTCTTCCTGAGGGAATTCCCAGCTGGGAATGAACCAAAATTTGGGAAACATTCCCAGATCTGAGCTGGGAATTCCTCAGGAATTTTCCAGGAGTTCCTCAGGAATTTTTCAGGAATTTCTTGGGATTTTCTCAGGAATTTTGGGAATTTGTCAGGAATTTCTTGGGAACTTTTCAGGAATTTTTGGGGTTTTCTTGCAAATTTCTCAAGAATTTCTTGGGATTTTCTCAATAACTCTTCAGGAGTTGTTCAGGAATTACCCTGGAATGTTTTGGGAGTATCTCAGGAATTTGTCTGGAATTTTTGGGAACTTCTCAGGAGTTTTCCAGAAATCTCTAGGGATTCCCAGGAATCTCTCAAGGATTTCCCAGGAATTTTCTCAGGCAATTTCTCAGAATTTCTCAGGAATTCCTCAGGAACTTCTCAGGAATTTCTCAGGAATTTCTCAGGAACTTCTCAGGAATTTCCAGGAATTTCTTGGAATTTTCTCAGGAATTTTTGGGGTTTTATTGCGAATTTCTCAAGAATTTCTTGGGAGTTTCTCAAGAATTCTTCAGGATTTTTTCAGGAATTACCCAGGAATATCTTGGGAGTATCTCAGGAATTTCTCAGGAATTTCTTGGGCTTTTCTTGGGAATTTCTCAATAACTCTTCAGGAGTTGTTCAGGAATTACCCTGGAATGTTTTGGGAGTATCTCAGGAATTTGTCTGGAATTTTTGGGAACTTCTCAGGAGTTTTCCAGAAATCTCTCAGGGATTTCCCAGGAATTTCTTGGGATTTCCCAGGAATTCCTCAGGAATTTCTCAGGAATTTCCCAGGAATTTCTTGGAATTTCCCTGAATTTTCTTGGGATTTCCCAGGAATTTCCCAGGAATTTCTTGGAATTTTCTCAGGAATTTCTCAGGAATTCCCCAGAAATTTTCCTCAGGAACTTCCCAGAAATTTCTGTGGAGTTTCCCAGGAATTCCAGGCTCCTTTCCCAGCCTTTGCCCCTGCCCATTCCCGGGTTCCCAGCCGACATTCCCGTTTTCCCCAGGGAGAAGCTGGATTACGGCCTCGCGAGGCCATGGAGGAGATCTTCAAACGGCTCCAGTTCAAACTGGTGGACCTGGAGCAGACCAGCCTGGACGAGGACGTGAGTGAATTCCCAAAAATTCCTGCAATTTTCCACCATTTTTGGCAATTTTTGGCAATTTTTGGGAATTTCGGGTCAGGCCCATCCCAGATTTTCGCTTTTTCGGATTTTCCGCAGTGTTTTTTCTTTGCCTGCTCCCTACAAAGCTTGGGATGCTCCAAGCAAAATTTTTGGGAAGTTTGGGAAGTTTCCAGAAGATTTTTGGGAGCTGGGGATGAAATTCCCAATTTTTCACCCATCCCATCCCGTTGGAAGATCCACATGGATTTAAAGATGGGATTTGGGGGAATTTTGGGAAGATTCCATGTGGTTTTCTGGAGATTTAAAGATGGAATTTTTGGGAATTTTGGGAAGATTCCACAAAATCCCCTTTAAATCCCAAAAATCTCTCATTCCCAAATAATTTTTTCCAGGATTTTCCAAGGTTTTTTGTGGGATTTTCTCAGGTTTTTTCCAGGGTTTTCTGGGGTTTCTCCAGGGTTTTTCTATTATTTTTCTGGAATTTTTTTGTGGTTTTCTCATGTTTTTTCTGGGTTTTTTCTGGATTTTTCTTGGATTTTCTAGTGTTTCTCTGGGATTTTCCCAGGATTTTCTCTGGGATTTTTCTAGGATTTCTCCAGAGTTTTTTCCAGGATTTTTCTGGAGTTTTTCTGGGATTTTTTGGGTTTTTTCAGTTTTTTTCCAGGATTTTTCTGGGATTTTTCTGGGATTTTTCCAGGGTTTCTCACAGATTTTCCCAAGGTTTTTCTGGGAGTTCCCCATGATTTCCTGTGTTTTCCCTGGATTTTGTTCATGATTTTCCTGGATTTTTTCCCAGATTTTCCCAGATATTTTCTGTGGTTTCACGGAGTTTTTCCCAGATTCTCTCCTTGATTTCCCGTGATATCCCCACGATTTCTCTGTGATTTTCTCTGTGATTTCCCCACGATTTCTGTGTTATTTCCCTGTGATTTCCCCATGATTTCTCTGTGGTCTCTCCCTGATTTCACCATGATTTCACTGATTTCCCCACAATTTCTTTGTCATTTCTTTGTTATTTCCCCACAATTTCTCTGTTATTTTTCTGTTATTTCCACACAGTTTCTGTGTTATTTCCCTGTGATTTCTCCCTGATTTATTTGTTATTTCCCCTTATTTTTCCGTGATTTCTCCATGATTTCTCTGTGACTTCTTTCCATGGTTTCCCTGTTTTTTTCCCATGATTTCTCCTTGATCTATCCCTGATTTCCCCAATTTCTCTGTGATTTCTCTGTGATTTGTCTCTGTGATTTCCCTGCAATTTCTGTTATCTCCTTGTGATTTCCCTGTGATCACTGTTATTTCCCCATGATTTCCCTGTGATTTTTCCCTGATTTCTCTGTTATTCCCTGTTATTTTCTCTGTGATTTCCCCATAATTTCCCTGTTATTTCCCATGATTTCCCTGTGTTTTTCGTGGATTTTGTCCATGATTTTCCTGGATTTTTCTCTGATTTCTCTGTTATTTCCTGTTATTTTCTCTGTGATTTCCCCTGATCTTTCCCTGATTTCCTGTGATTTCTCTGTGGCCTCTCCTGATTTCCCCTGATTTCCTGATTTCCTGTGATTTCTCTGTTATTTTCCTTGTGATTTCTATTTCCCCTGATTTCTCCGTGAATTTCCTGTGATTTCTCTCCATTATTTCCCTGCAATTTTTCTGTTATTTTCTGGGATTTCCCTGGGATTTTTCTGTTATTTCCCCACAATTTCTTTGTGATTTCCCTTCAATTTCCCTGTGATTTTCCTGGGATTTCTCTATTTCCCCACGATTTCTTTGTGATTTCTCCATGATTTCCCTGGGATTTCCCTGGGATTTCTCTGTTATTTCCCCACGATTGCCCTGTTATTTCTCTGGGATTTCCCTGGGATTTCCTGGGATTTCTCTGCTATTTCCCGTGATTTCCCTGTTATTTGCCCATGATTTCTCTGTTATTTCCTGTGATTTCTCTGTTATTTCCTCATTATTTCCCTGTGATTTCCTTGTTATTTCCCAGCAATTTCTCTGTTATTTCCTGTGATTTTCCTGTGATTTCCCTGTGATTTCCTATGATTTCTATGTTATTTTCCCATGATTTTCCTAGGATTTTCTTGGGATTTCTGTTATTTCCCACAATTTCCCTGTTATTTATCTGTTATTTCCCCACGATTTCCTTGTGATTTCCTGTGATTTCTCTGTTATTTCCCACGATTTCCCTGTGATTTCCTGTGATTTCTGTGTTATTTCTCTGTCATTTCCTGTGATTTCCTGTGATTTTCTCTCCACGATCTCCCCATTTTTCCCCATGATTTCCCTGTGATTTCTCACCCTGATTTCCCTGGGATTTCCTGGGATTTTTCCTGGGATTTCTGTTATTTCCCCACAATTTCCCTGTTATTTATCTATTATTTCCCACAATTTCCCTGTGATTTCCCTGTGATTTCCTGTGATTTCTGTGTTATTTCTCTGTCATTTCCCTGTGATTTCCTGTGATTTCTCTCCACAATCTCCCCATTTTTCCCCATGATTTCCCTGTGATTTCTCACCCTGATTTCCCTGGGATTTCCTGGGATTTCCTGGGATTTCTGTTATTTCCCCACAATTTCCCTGTTATTTATCTATTATTTCCCCACGATTTCTCTGTGATTTCCTGTGATTTCCTGTGATTTCTGTGTTATTTCTCTGTCATTTCCTGTGATTTCCCTGTGATTTCTCTCCACAATCTCCCCATTTTTCCCCATGATTTCCCTGTGATTTCTCACCCCTGATTTCCCTGGGATTTCCTGGGATTTCCTGGGATTTCTGTTATTTCCCCACAATTTCCCTGTTATTTATCTATTATTTCCCCACGATTTCTCTGTGATTTCCCTGTGATTTCCCTGTGATTTCTCTGTTATTTCTCTGTCATTTCCCTGTGATTTCCCTGTGATTTTTCTCCACGATCTCCCCATTTTTCCCCACGATTTCCCTGTGATTTCTCCCCCTGATTTCCCTGTGATTTCCCTGTGATTTCCCTGTGATTTCTCTGTTATTTCCCCACGATTTCCCTGTTATTCATCTATTATTTCCCCACGATTTCTCTGTGATTTCCTGTGATTTCCCTGTGATTTTTCTCCACGATCTCCCCATTTTTTCCCCATGATTTCCCTGGGATTTTCCTGGGATTTCTGTTATTTCCCCACGATTTCCCTGTTATTTATCTATTATTTCCCCACGATTTCTCTGTGATTTCCCTGGGATTTCCCTGGGATTTTCCTGGGATTTCTGTTATTTCCCCACAATTTCCCTGTTATTTACCTGTTATTTCCCCACGATTTCCCTGTGATTTCCCTGTGATTTCTCTCCACGATCTCCCCATTTTTTCCCCATGATTTCCCTGTGATTTCCCCCCCTGATTTCCCTGATTTCTGTGCCCATCCCAGGGGGCGTCGGCGCTGTTTGACATGATCGAGTACTACGAGTCGGCCACGCACCTCAACATCGGCTCCAACAAGCACCTGGGGGCGCGCGGCTGGCAGGCGGCCGCCCACATGATGAGGAAGGTGAGGGCCACAGTTCCCAGCACATCCCCAAAACATTCCCAAAATTCCCTGGAGTTATTCCTGGGATTCACAGAAATCCCCCAAATCCCTGAAATTCCCCAAATCCCCCGAGTTCCTGAGGGTTTTCATAGCCTGGGAGGGGCTGGGATGGCTCGGGGTGATGAGGAAGGTGAGGGCACACAATTCCCAAAATATTCCCAAAATATTCCCAAAACATTCCCAAAACATTCCCAGAAAATTCCTGGGATTTCCAGAAATATCCCAAATCCCTGAAATCCCCAAAAATCCCCAAAAATCCCCAAAAATCCCCAAGTTCCTGAGGGTTTTCATAGTCTGGGAGGGGCTGGGATGGCTCAGGGTGGTGAGGAAGGTGAAGGTCACAATTCCCAAAATATTCCCAAAATATTCCCAAAACATTCCCAAAAAATTCCTGGGATTCCCAGAAATTCCCCAAATCCCTGAAATCCCCAAAAATCCCCAAAGATTCCCGGCGTTCCTGAGAGTTTTCATAGCTTGGGAGGGGCAGAGATGGCTCAGGGTGATGAGGAAGGTGAGGGCACACAATTCCCAAAACATTCCCAAAAAATTCCTGGGATTCCCAGAAATCCCCCAAATCCCTGAAATTCCCCAAATCCCCCAAGTTCCTGAGGGTTTTCATAGTCTGGGAGGGGCTGGGATGGCTCAGGGTGATGAGGAAGGTGAAGGTCACAATTCCCAAAATATTCCCAAAATACTCCCAAAATATTCCCAAAATATTCCCAAAACATTCCCAAAAAATTCCTGGGACTCCCAGAAATTCCCCAGATCCCTGAAATCCCCAAAAATCCCCAAAGATTCCTGGCGTTCCTGACAGTTTTCATAACCTGGGAGGGGCAGAGATGGCTCAGGATGATGAGGAAGGTGAGGGCACACAATTCCCAAAACATTCCCAAAACATTCCCAAAAAATTCCTGGGATTCCCAGAAATTCTCCAAATCCCTGAAATCCCCAAAAATCCCCAAGTTCCTGAGGGTTTTCATAGTCTGGGAGGGGCTGGGATGGCTCAGGGTGATGAGGAAGGTGAGGGCACACAATTCCCAAAACATTCCCAGAAAAATTCCTGGGATTCCCAGAAATCCCCCAAATCCCTGAAATCCCCAAAAATCCCAGAGGTCCCTGTCATTCCTGAGGGTTTTTGTAGCCTGGGAGAGGCTGGGATGGCTCAGGGTGATGAAGAAGGTGAGGGTCACAATTCCCAAAATATCCCCAAAACATTCCCAGAAAATTCTTGGGATTCCCAGAAATTCCCCAAATCCCTGAAATTCCCCAAATCCCCCAAGTTCCTGAGGGTTTTCATAGCCTGGGAGGGGTTGGGATGGGTCAGGGTGATGAGGAAGGTGAGGGTCACAATTCCCAAAATATCCCCAAAACATTCCCAAAAAATTCCTGGGATACCCAGAAATCCCCCAAATCCCTGAAATTCCCCAAAATCCCCCAAGTTCCTGAGGGTTTTCATAGCCTGGGAGGGGCTGGGATGGCTCAGGGTGATGAGGAAGGTGAGGTCACAATTCCCAAAATATCCCCAAAACATTCCCAAAAAATTCTTGGGATTCAAAGAAATCCCCCAAATCCCTGAAATCCCCAAAAATCCCAGAGGTCCCTGTCATTCCTGAGGATTTTTTAACTTGGGAGAGGCTGGGATGGCTCAGGGTGATGAGGAAGGTGAGGGTTGCAATTCCCAAAAAATTCCCAAAATATTCCCAGAAAATTCCTGGGATTCAAAGAAATTCCTCAAATCCCTGAAATTCCCCAAATCCCCCAAGTTCCTGACAATTTCTGTGGCCTGACAGGGGCAAGGATGGCTCAGAGTGATGAAGATGGTGAGGATCTCAGAATTCCCAAAAAATTCCCAAAAAAATCCCCAAAAATTCTTGGAATTCACATAAATTCCCAAAATTCCCAGAATTCCTTGGGTTTTCCTAAAATTTCTGGCATTTCCAAAGGTTTTTCATGCCCTGGGAGGGGCTGGGATGGCTCAGGGTGATGAGGAAGGTGAGGATCTCAGAATTCCAAAAAAATTACCAGAAAATTCCCAAAAATTCCCAAAAAATTCCTAAAAAAGTTCCAGAGATTCCCCAGTTTCCCTAAATCCCAAAATTTCCCCAAATTCCAGAGGTTCCTGGTGTTCCTGAGGGTTTCTGTGGCCTAGGAGGGGCTGGGATGGCTCAGGATGATGAGTAAAGTGAGGTCATGTAATTCCCAAAAATTCCCAAAATATTCCTGGGAATTATTTCCAAGATTCCTGGAATTCCCAGAAATTCCCCAAATTCCCAAAATTCCTGGGGGTTTTCCTAAAATTTCTGGCATTTCCAAGGGTTTTCATAGCCTGGGAGGGGCAGGGATGACTCAGGGTGGGAATGCAGGTGATGAGGAAAGGGAGAATTCCCAAAATATTCCCAAAATTCTTAGGAATCATTCTGGGATTCCCAGAAATTCCCAAAATTCCCCAAATCCCCGGGGCTCCCGAGGGTGGAATATCCCAAAAATTCCCTGATTATCCCAAAAAAAGGTTGGAAAACCCCACGGAAAAGCCTTTCCCGGGATAATTACTGCCAACAAAGGGTTAATTAACCAACAAAGGGTTAATTAACCAACAAAGGGTTAATTATCCCAACAAAGGGTGGTTCATCTGTTTGGGATCATTATCCCAATTATCCCAATTACCCCAATTATCCCAATTATCCCGGTTTTCTGAGTCGCTCCCAATTCTTTCCCAACCCCCTCATTTCCCTTCGGGCACTCCCAGGGCTCGGAATTCCAGAGGGGTTGGGATTCTTGGGAATTGTTTGATAATTGTTTGGGAATTTTGGGGAATTTTTTGGGAATTCTTTGGGAATTTTGGGGGGATTTTTTTGGGGAATTGTTGGGAATTCAAATTTCCTGACACAGTGGGTTGGGAATGGTCAGGATCCCTCTGGATCCCAAAATACCAAAATCCCAGATTTTTTTTTCCCTGCAGTACCTGGATGGGTTTGGGATGGATCCAAATCCTGTCTCCCATTCCCAAATCCCAGATTTTGGGCAGTCAGCATCCATCCCAATCCCTGTCCCATTCCCAAATCCCAGATTTTGGGCAGTCAGGATCCATCCCAATCCCTGTCCCATTCCCAAATCCCAGATTTTGGGCAGTCAGCATCCATCCCAATCCCTGTCCCATTCCCAAATCCCAGATTTTGGGCAGTCAGCATCCATCCTAATCCCTGTCCCATTCCCAAATCCCAGATTTTTCCCTGCAGTACCTGGATGTGATTTGGATCCCTCCAATCCATCTCCCATTCCCAAATCTCGGATTTTGGGGGTTTGGGATCCCTCTGGATCCTTCGGCCATTCCGAAATCCCGAATTTTGGGCTGTCAGAATCCATCCCAATCTCATCTCCCAATCCCAAATCCCATTTTTTTCCCCAGACCCTGGATGTGTTTGGGATCCATCCCAATCCCATCTCTCATTCCCAAATTCCTTTTTCCCCAGACCAGCTGCCTGCAGTCCCTGGATGGGTTTGGGATCCCTGTCTCATTCCCAAACTCCCATTTTTTTCCCCGAGACCAGCTGCCTGCAGTCCCTGGATGTGTTTGGGATCCCTGTCTCATTCCCAAATCCCATTTTTTCCCCCAGACCAGCTGCCTGCAGTCCCTGGATGTGTTTGGGATCCCTGTCTCATTCCCAAACTCCCATTTTTTTTACCCCAGACTAGCTGCCTACAGTCCCTGGATGTGTTTGGGATCCCTGTCTCATTCCCAAATCCCATTTTTTTACCCCAGACCAGCTGCCTGTAGTACCTGGATGTGTTTGGGATCCCTGTCTCATTCCCAAATCCCATTTTTTTCCCCAGACCAGCTGCCTGCAGTCCCTGGATGTGTTTGGGATCCATCCCAATCCCATCTCATTCCCAAATCCCATTTTTTACCCCAGACCAGCTGCCTGCAGTCCCTGGATGTGTTTGGGATCCCTGTCTCATTCCCAAATCCCATTTTTTTCCCCAGACCAGCTGCCTGCAGTCCCTGGATGGGTTTGGGATCCCTGTCTCATTCCCAAATCCCATTTTTTTCCCCAGACCAGCTGCCTGCAGTCCCTGGATGGGTTTGGGATCCATCCCAATCCCATCTCTCATTCCCAAATTCCCATTTTTTTACCCCCAGACCAGCTGCCTGCAGTCCCTGGATGGGTTTGGGATCCCTGTCTCATTCCCAAATCCCATTTTTTCCCCAGACCAGCTGCCTACAGTCCCTGGATGGGTTTGGGATCCATCCCAATCTCCCATCTCTCATTCCCAAATTCCCATTTTTTTTACCCCAGACCAGCTGCCTGCAGTCCCTGGATGTGTTTGGGATCCATCCCAATCCCATCTCTCATTCCCAAATCCCATTTTTTTTTACCCCAGACCAGCTGCCTGCAGTCCCTGGATGGGTTTGGGATCCCTGTCTCATTCCCAAATTCCCTTTTTTCCCCAGACCAGCTGCCTGCAGTCCCTGGATGTGTTTGGGATCCTGTATCTCATTCCCAAATCCCTTTTTTCCCCAGACCAGCTGCCTGCAGTCCCTGGATGGGTTTGGGATCCCTGTCTCATTCCCAAATCCCATTTTTTCCCCAGACCAGCTGCCTGCAGTCCCTGGATGTGTTTGGGATCCCTGTCTCATTCCCAAATTCCCTTTTTTCCCCAGACCAGCTGCCTGCAGTCCCTGGATGTGTTTGGGATCCCTGTCTCATTCCCAAATCCCATTTTTTCCCCAGACCAACTGCCTGCAGTCCCTGGATGGGTTTGGGATAGATCCCATTCCCAAATCCCATTTTTTTTACCCCAGACCAGCTGCCTGCAGTCCCTGGATGGGTTTGGGATCCCTGTCTCATTCCCAAATTCCCTTTTTTCCCCAGACCAGCTGCCTGCAGTCCCTGGATGGGTTTGGGATCCCTGTCTCATTCCCAAATTCCCTTTTTTCCCCAGACCAGCTGCCTGCAGTACCTGGATGCTCGGAACACGCCCCTCCTGGATCACTCGGCGCCGTTCGTGGCTCGAGCTCTCCGGATCAGCAGCAGCCTCGTGGTTCTGCACCTGGAGAACACCTCCCTGTCTGGGAGACCCCTGATGCTGCTGGGTCAGAGCCCCAAAAGTCCCTCTGGGGCTGGGAATGGGATCTGGGAGGGAGGGAGATCCTGGGAATTTCAGTGTGGGAGGGAGGCTGGGAGTGAAGGGGTTAACGGGGTTTGGGAGTGAAGGGGTTAAAGGGGTTTGGGGTAGGGGGGAGGTGGAGGATTGAAGAGGAGGAGGAGGAAAAATCCGGGAATTCCAAATGGGGATTCCTGGTGTGAATTCCAACCAGGAATTCCAACTGGAAATTCCAAACAAGGATTCCAGGCTGGGAAATCCAACCCAGGAATTCCAACTTTCCAACCCAGGAATTTCAACTGGGAATTCCATCCAGAGATTCCCTCAGACTCTTCCCACAAGATTTAGTCTGAATTTATCCTGGGGCAGAACCCTGTTGGAAAACCACCATTTCTCACTTTTTCCCCATTTTTCCATCCTTTTTTCCCATTTTTCCATCCTGTTTTCCCTCCATTTTCCCATTTATTTTTCCATCACATTTCCATCCATTTTTCCATATATTTTCCCCCTTCTCCCATGGATTTTCCCCCCTTTTTCTTGTGTGTTCTCCCCATTTTCCCGTGAGTTTTCTCCATTTTCCCGTGTGTTTTTCCCCAATTCCCATCCATTTTCCTCATTTACTTGCAATTTCTCCCCATTTCCCCATGGTTGTTCCCAGTTTTCCCAGCCCCATTCCCAGTTTTCCCAGCTCCTTTCCCGGTTTTCCCAGCCCCATTCCCGGTTTTCCCAGCACCATTCCCGGTTTTCCCAGCTCCATTCCTGGTTTTCCCAGCCCCATTCCTGGTTTTTCCCATTTTCCAGCCACGGCCCTGAAGATGAACGTGACCCTACAGGAGCTGTACCTGGTTCTGTTCCTGTTTCCCCTCGGTTGTTCCCGGTTTTCCTGTGGTTGTTCCTGTTTTCCCCATTTTCCCATTCCCACATTCCCCTTTTTCCCATTTTCCAGCCACGGCCTTAAAGATGAACGTGATGCTGTGGGAGCTGTACCTGGCCCCATTCCCATTTCCCAGCCCCATTCCTGGTTTTCCTGTGGTTGTTCCCAGTTTATTTCTCATGTTTCCCATTCCCACATTCCCGTTTTTCCCGTTTTCCAGCCACAGCCCTGAAGATGAATGTGACCCTACGGGAGCTGTACCCAACCCCATTCCCGTTTCCCCTCGGTTGTTCCCAGTTTCCCTGTTGTTTTTCCCCATTTCTCCATGGCTGTTCCCAGTTTTCCCATTTTTCTCATTCCCACATTCCCATTTTCCAGCCACGGCCCTGAAGATGAACGTGACGCTGCGGGAGCTGTACCCGGCCCCATTCCCATTTCCCAGCTCCATTCCTGGTTTTCCTGGCCCCATTCCTGGTTTCCCTATGGTCTTCCCTGTTTGTTTCCCATTTTCCCATTCCCACATTCCCGTTTTTTCTCATTTTCCAGCCACAGCCCTGAAGATGAACATGATCCTGCAGGAGCTGCACCCAGCCCTGTTCCCATTTCCCCTCGGTTGTTCCCGGTTTCCCCCTTGTTTTTCCCTATTTCTCCAGGGTTGTTCCTGGTTTATTTCCCATGTTTCCCATTCCCACATTCCCGTTTTTCCCGTTTTCCAGCCACGGCCCTGAAGATGAACGTGACCCTACGGGAGCTGTACCTGGCCCCATTCCCATTTCCCCTCAGTTATTCCCAGTTTCCCTGTGGTGGTTCCTGGTTTCCCCAGCCCCATTCTCACTTTATTTCTCATGTTTCCCATTCCCACATTCCCGTTTTTCCCGTTTTCCAGCCACGGCCCTGAAGATGAACGTGACGCTGCGGGAGCTGTACCTGGCCCCATTCCCGTTTCCCAGCTCCATTCCTGGTTTTCCTGGCCCCATTCCTGGTTTCCCTGTGGTTGTTCCCAGTTTATTTCTCATGTTTCCCATTCCCACATTCCCGTTTTTCCCGTTTTCCAGCCACAGCCCTGAAGATGAATGTGAGCCTGCAGGAGCTGTACCCAGCCCCATTCCCATTTCCCCTCGGTTGTTCCCAGTTTCCCCCTTGTTTTTCCCCATTTCTCCAGGGTTGTTCCTGGTTTATTTCCCATGTTTCCCATTCCCACATTCCCGTTTTTCCCGTTTTCCAGCCACGGCCCTGAAGATGAACGTGACGCTGCGGGAGCTGTACCTGGCCCCATTCCCATTTCCCCTCGGTTGTTCCCAGTTTCCCTGTGGTGGTTCCTGGTTTCCCCAGCCCCATTCTCACTTTATTTCTCATGTTTCCCATTCCCACATTCCCGTTTTCCCGTTTTCCAGCCACAGCCCTGAAGATGAACGTGACGCTATGGGAGCTGTACCTGGCCCCATTCCCATTTCCCAGCTCCATTCCTGGTTTTCCTGGCCCCATTCCTGGTTTCTCTGTGGTTGTTCCCAGTTTATTTCTCATGTTTCCCATTCCCACATTCCCGTTTTTCCCGTTTTCCAGCCACGGCCCTGAAGATGAACGTGACACTCGCGGGAGCTGTACCTGGCCCCATTCCCATTTCCCCTCAGTTGTTCCCAGTTTCCCTGTGGTGGTTCCTGGTTTCCCCAGCCCCATTCTCACTTTTTTCCCATTCCCACATTCCCACATTCCCCTTTTTCCCGTTTATCAGCCACGGCCTTGAAGATGAACGTGACACTGCGGGAGCTGCATCCGACCCCTTTCCCGTTTCCCCTCGGTTGTTCCCAGTTCCCCTGTGGTGGTTCCTGGTTTCCCCAGCCCCATTCTCACTTTTTTCCCATTCCCACATTCCCACATTCCCGTTTTTCCCGTTTTCCAGCCACAGCCCTGAAGATGAACGTGAGCCTGCTGGAGCTGTACCCGGCCCCATTCCCATTTCCCCTCGGTTGTTCCCAGTTTCCCCCTTGTTTTTCCCCATTTCTCCAGGGTTGTTCCTGGTTTATTTCCCATGTTTCCCATTCCCACATTCCCGTTTTTCCCGTTTTCCAGCCACAGCCCTGAAGATGAACGTGACGCTGCGGGAGCTGTACCTGGCCGATAACAAGCTGAACGGGCTGCAGGACTCGGCCCAGCTCGGGAACCTGCTCAAGTTCAACGGGAACCTGCAGATCCTGGACCTGCGCAACAACCACATCCTGGACTCGGGTCAGGGGATGGGCTGGGGTGGGGTTGGGATGGTGGGAGTGGGATTGGGATCATGGGAATGGCATTGGAGTGGGTTGGGATGGGGTTAGGATGGTTTTGGAGTGAGGTTGGACGAGGTTGGGATGGGATTGGGATGGGATTGGAATGATGGCAGTGAGTTTAGTAAGGGTTGGGGTGGGTTGGGATGGTGGGATGGGTTTGGGATGGGTTGGGATGGGGTTGGGATGGTGGGATGGGTTTGGGATGGGGTTGGGATGGGTTGGCATTGGATTGGGATGGTGAGAATGGGATTGGGATGGGGTTGGGATGGTGGGAATGGGATTGGAGTGGGTTGGGATTGGGATTGGGATGGGATTGGGAATGGGATTAGAGTGGGAATGGGATGGGATTTGGAGTGGGATGCTGGGAATGGGTTTGGGATGGGACTGGAGTGGATTTGGGATGGGATTGGAATGGAGGTGGATGGAGTTGGGATGATGGGAATGGGATTGGGATGGGATTGGGATAGTGGCAATGGGGTTGGAGCGGGGTTGGATGGGATTGGAATAGGATTGGAATGGGTTGGGATGGTGGGATGGGTTCGGATGGGATTGGAATGGTGAGAATGGGATTGGGATGGGATTGGATGGGGTTGACATGGAATTGGGATGGGATTGGAGTGGGATTGGGATGGTAAGAATGGGATTGGGATGGGGTTGGGATGGGTTGGGATGGGATTGGGATGGTGAGAATGGGATTGGATGGGGTTGAGACGGGTTTGGGATGGGATTGGAGTGGGATTTTGATGGTGGGAATGGGATGGGGAGTGGGTTTGGAGTGAGTTTGGGATGGATTTGGAATGGTGGGAGTGGGATTGGGATAGTGCGAATGGGATTGGGATGGGTTTGGGAATCCCTGATTCCCACTTTTCCAGACCTGGCCTAATCCCAGGATTTCCCAAGCCTGGTTGATCCCATTTTTTCTTGTTTTTTCCCATTTTTCCAGGCCTGGCCTACATCTGCGAGGGGCTGCGGGAGCAGCGCCGGGGGCTGGTGACGCTGGTGCTGTGGAACAACCAGCTGAGCCACGCTGGCATGGCCTACCTGGGCATGACCCTGGTGAGAGCCAGCATTCCCAAAATTCCCAGCATTCCCAAAATTCCGGCATTCCCAAAATTCCAGCGTTCCCAGCATTTTTTCTGGTGTTAATTCGTGAATTTCTGGGGTTTTCAGTGGAGTTTTGTTGGTTTTTCCATGCGTTTCCCTTGGTTTCCATGGATTTTCCGTGGCTTTTCCATGGGTTTCCATGGATTTTCCTTGGTTTCCATGGATCTCCATGGATTTTTCCATGGATTTCCCTATTGATTTTCCCATGGATTTTCTCTGTTTTCCTGTGGATTTTCCCATGGATTCCAATGGATTTTCCCTGGATTATTTTCCTGGATTTCCTCATGGATTTTTTAATGGATTTTCCCTCGATTTTTCCTATTTTCCCCCTTGATTTCCCCATGGATTTCCCTGTGAATTTCCTCATAGATTTTCCCTATGGATTTCCCCATGGATTTTCCCTGTTTCCCCATGGATTCCCATGGATTTCCCCATGGATTCCCCATGGATTTTCCCTGTTTCCCCATGGATTTCCCCATGGATTCCCCATGGATTTTCCTGTTTCCCCATGATTTTCCCATGGATTCCCATGGATTTCCCCATTGATTCCCTATGGATTTTCCCTGTTTTCCATGTTTTCCCCATGGATTTTTCCTGTGGATTTCCCCATGGATTCCAATGGATTTTCCCTGGGTTATTTTCTCTGGATTTTCCCTGGGTTGTTTTCCCTGTTTCCCCATGGATTTTCCCTGTTTTTTCCTGTTTTCCCCCTTGATTTCCCCATAGATTTTCCCGGTTTTCCCCTGTGTTCCCATGGATTTTTCCTGTGGATTTCCCCATGGATTCCCGTGGATTCCAATGGATTTTCCCTGGGTTATTTTCCCTGGATTCCCCCGTGGATTTCCCCTGTTTTTCTCATGGATTTCCCTGTGAATTTTCCGTTTCCCCCATGGATTTCCCCACAGATTTTCCCCATGGATTTCCCCATGGATCCCCATGGATTCCCATGGATTCCAATGGATTTTCCCTGTTTTCCCATGGATTTCCCCATGGATTTCCCTATGGATTTTCCATGGGTTTCCCATGGATTCCCATGGATTTTCCCTGGATTCCCATGAATTCCAGTGGATTTTCCCTGGATTATTTTACCTGGATTCCCCATGGATTTCTCCTGTTTTTCCCTCTTTTCCCATGGATTTCTCCTGTTTTTCCCTCTTTTCCCATGGATTTTCCCTTGTTTTCCCCATGGATTTTCTCCTGTTTCTCCCTGTTTTTCCACGGATTTTCCATATTTTCCCCCGTTCCCCAGCCGCACACGCAGAGCCTGGAGACGCTGAACCTGGGCCACAACGCGGTGGGGAACGAGGGCGTGCGGAACCTGAAGAACGGATTGATCGGGAACCGCTCGGTGCTGCGCCTGGGGCTGGCCTGCACCAAGCTCACCTGCGAGGGTGGGCCCGGGACAGGGGCACGGGGTGGGGAAAGCTGGGCTGGGGTTGGGGAAGGTGGGGTGGAAAAGTTGGGGTGGGGTTGGGGAAGGTGGGGTGGAAAAGTTAGATGGGGTTGGGAAAGTTGGGAGTGTGTTGGAAAAGTCGGGATGAGCTTGAGAAGTTGGGTTGGGTTTGGAAAGGTTGGGTTGGAAAAGTTGGGTTGGGTTTGGGAAAGTTGGGGTGGGGTTGGGAAAGTTGGGAGTGGGGTTGGAAAAGTCGGGATGGGCTTGAGAAGTTGGATTGATCTTGGAAAAGTTGGGGTGGGGTTGGGAATGCTGGGAATGTTGGGATGGGGTTGGAAAAGTTGGGATGGGGTTGGAACAGTTGGTTTGGAAAAGTTGAGATGGGCTTGGAAAGGTTGGGGTGGGATTGGGAAAGTTGGGATGGGGTTGGAAAATTTGGGATGGGCTTGGAAAAGGTGGATTGGAGAAGTTGAGTTGGGCTTTGAAAGGTTGGGTTTGGCTTTGAAAATTTGGATTGGGTTGGGAAATTTCGGATGGAAAAGTTGCAATGGGCTTGGGAAAGTTGGATTTGAAAAGTTGGGATGGGATTGGGAAAGTTGGGATGGGGTTGGAGAAGTTGGGTTGGGAAATTTGGGATGGGGTTGGGAAATTTGGGATGGGGTTGGGAAATTTGGGATGGGGTTGGAAAGGTTGGATTTGAAAAGTTGGGATGAGGTTGGGAAAATTGGGATGGAAAGGTTGGGTTTGGGAAAGTTGGGTTACAAAAGTTGAGTTGACCTTGGGAAAGGTGGGATGGGATTGGATTTCCTGGATTTCCTCCTTTTCCCCAATTTTCCCCAATTTTCCCCAATTTTCCTCAGTTTCAGGATTTCCTGCACCATTCCCATTTATTTGTTTTTCCCATAATCCCACAACATTCACATTTATTTTTCCCTGGAATTCCAGCCCCATTCCCATTTATATTTTCACCAGAATTCCCGGTATTTTTCCCCAGAATTCCCACCCCATTCCCATTTATTTCCCCTGGAATTCCCGGTATTTTTCCCCCATAATCTCCTCCCCATTCCCATTTATTTTCCCCCTAATTCCCACCCCATTCCCACTATTTTTCCCCATAACTCCAGCCCCATTCCCGGGGGGAAGTAATAATAAATTATAACAGTATTTAGTTATTATAATAAATTATTTCCCCATTTTCCAGGAGGAAATAATAATAAATTATTACATTATTTAATTATTATAATAAATTATTTCCCCCCATTCCCAGGGGGAAATAATAATAATAACTTACAATATTATTTTATTACTATAATAAGTTATTTCCCCCGTTCCCAGGGGGAAATAATAATAAATTACAATATTATTTTATTATTATAATAAATTATTTCCCCCATTCCCAGGAGGAAATAATAACAAATTATAACATTATTTAATAATTATAATTAATTATTTTTCCCCCATTCCCAGGAGGAAATAATAGCAAATTATAAAATTATTTAATAATTATTAAAAAATATTATTCCCCCATTCCCAGGAGAAAATAATAATAAATGACAATATTATTTTATCATTACAATAAATAATTTCCCCCATTCCCAGGAGAAAATAATAACAAATGATAACATTATTTAATAATTACAATAAATAATTTCCCCCATTCCCAGGAGAAAATAATAACAAATGATAACATTATTTAATAATTACAATAAATTATTCCCCCATTCCCAGGAGGAGATAATAACAAATGATAACATTATTTAATAATTATAGTAAAACATTTCCCCCATTCCCAGGAGGAAATAATAACAAATGATAACATTATTTAATAATTACAATAAATCATTTCCCCATTCCCAGGAGGAGATAATAACAAATGATAACATTATTTAATAATTAAAATAAATCATTTCCCCCATTCCCAGGAGGAAATAATAACAAATGATAACATTATTTAATAATTACAATAAATCATTCCCCCATTCCCAGGAGGAAATAATACCAAATGATAACATAATTTTTATTACAATAAATCATTCCCCCATTCCCAGGAGGAGAAAATACCAATGCTGCCATTAATCAGTTATGACAATGAGCCATTCCCTGTCGCAGGGGCGGTGGCGGTGGCCGAAGTTCGTGGCCGAAGTCGCGCTGGCTGCTGCGCCTGGACCTGCGCGAGAACGACATCAAGACCGGGGCTGATGGCGCTGTCGCTGGCGCTGCGCGTCAACCACTCCCTGCTGCGCCTCGACCTCGACCGCGAGCCCAAGAAGGAGGCGGTGCGGCCCCGTTCCCAGCATTCCCGAAAATTCCCAAAAATTCCAGAAAATTTTTCCCAAAATTTCCGGCGGTCTCGGGGCGTTCCCAGAGCGGGAAATGGCGCCTTGAGGTGTTGGGTGTTGGGGGTTGTTGGGATTCAGTTGTGGGATCAAGGAGGAGGTGAGGTGTCCTGGAATTTCTAGAATTCCCAAAAATTCCCGAGATGCCCAAAAACTCCAGAAATTTTCCCAAAATTTCCTGGTTTCGGGGCGTTCCCAGAGCGGGAAATGGCGCCTTGAGGTGTCGAGTGTTGAGGGGTTGGGATTCGATTGTGAGATCGAGGAGGACGCAGTGTGTCCCAGAATTCCAAAGGAATTCCAAAAATTTCCTGAATTCCCAAAATTCTGCGAATTTTCCCGAAATTTTCCGCAGTTTCGGGACGTTGGCGGAGTGGGAAATGGCGCCTTGAGGTGTAGAGTGTTGGGGTTTGGGATTCGATTGTGGGATCAAGGAGGAGATGGTGTGTCCTGGAATTCCCAGAATTCCCAAAAATTTCCCGGAATCCCCCAAAATTTCAAGAAATTCGCAAAAATTTCAAGAAATTCCCCAAAAATTCCTAGGATTTTGAGGCATTCCCGGAGTGGGAAATGGTGCCTTGAAGTGTTGAGTGTTGGGGATTTGGGGTTTGATTGTGGGATCAAGAAGAAGTCAAGGTGTCCTGGAATTCCTGAAAATTTCTGGAATCTCCACAAAATTTCCTGGAATTCTGAAAATTTTCCCGAATTCCCAAAATTCTGGGAATTTTCCTGAAATTTCCACGATTTTGGAGTGTTCCTGGAGCAGGAAATGGTGCCTTGAAGTCTTGGGTGTTGGGAATTTGGGATTTGATTGTGGGATCAAGAAAGAGGCGAGGTGTCCTGGAATTCCTAAAAATTCCTAGAATTCCCAGAAATTCCTGAGATTCCCAAAAATTCCTGGAACTCACAAAAATTCCCGTGATTTCAGGGCATTCCCATAGCAGAAAATGGTGCCTGAAGTTTGGGATTTTGGGATTTTGGGATTTTGGGATTTTGGGGTTGGTTCTCGGTGGGAAGGGTCGAAGTGAGGTTGAATATTCCAAGTTTTTTCTTGGGTTCTCCATCTTTCCCAGGAATTAAACCCAGTGGGTTTTTGGGATAACAGCTCATTCCCAGTCAAGGGAATTTTGGGAATCTCCAGCATCCAATTTTTCGTATTCCCACATTTTTGGCATCTTTCTCCAATGAGAAAAAAAAAATCCATTTTTGAGCTTGACCTTTGGATTTATCCCAGACTCCAGCAGGAATTTTGGAAATTCTGGGAATCCCCATTCCCTGGAATCCCCAGTCTCAACTCAGAACCCCCAAAAATTCCAAAATTCCACCTCTCCCTCTTAAAGGGCCAGAGCCACAAAACCCCTGCCAC